>VMDO01012725.1:0-61029 GCA_007922755.1 Pedetes capensis | reverse complement strand
TGAGACAACAGATATGCATAACCCTGCCCAGCCTTGGATGCCCTCCTTAAGCTGACAATATACTAATTACTGCATAACATAGTGTGGTGGTAACAACAACAACAACAAATAAGTTTGTTGGCCAGACATCTGGGGTTACAATCTTTCCTCTGTCTCTCTTAGTTTGGGGTTTTTCGGAAAGTTATTTTTGTGTCTTTTTTCTTCATCTATAAGTTGAAATAGACAGTAATGCATATTTTATAGATTGTTTTCCAATGGAAAAAATATGTGTAATTGCATGACACAGTAATATTTTTAAGAATATAGTTTTACTAATATTTTGAGTATATAGAAATTTTTTTAAAAAGAAATACATTTTATACTACTAATTATTTATGCCAAAATAAACTCCTTTTGGAAATCCTAACATAACTACTACATATAATTATGGTCTTTCTCAGTGACAGTAAAGTAAAATTGATTAATAAATTCAATTTATACTGACTACTGACTGATGAGAAATCCTGTGGGAATATGGTAGTAAAATAAGGCAATGAATTAAATAATATATTTAATCAAAACTAAATTTATGTAGAGAGTGCATTATTTGTAAAATCAACTTTGATAAAAGTGAAATTTATTTATTCATATAAACAAATGACTATATTTGATATTATGCTGAGAAAATGACCACAATTACTAAATTACATTTAAAGTGTGTCTGAGGGTATATAAAAATGAAAGGTCACAATAACAAGTTATAGATTCTTGGGTGGGCATTTTGTTTGTATGCATGAAGCGTAGCTTTGGTGGATGTGTTTATAAAACAGAAATATGATTATATCAAGGATAACAACATTCATTTCATAACAATCAGTAGACACCACTTTTGTTGTTCTTTGATCTCAATTCCAGAAGGTAGAATAGTGACAGAACAGAGCCTGATACATCTGCACATATTAATATTCTTGTCTCAGCTACTGCAGAAAACATGATGCTTTGTCCATTTTTACATGAAATGTATATTTATTGTATGTTTCAAATGGAATTTGTGCTTCAAAAGGAACTTGTATTTTTCATGATGGTCATCTAAATGCCCTATTTTCTCTAAATTGTAATGATTTAAGGCAATTTACATAGCAAATTTAAAGGGGGGAAATGATGATCAGGGTAAATCAGCAAAATTGGAAAGGAAACCATAGAAGGGGTTCTGAGAGGTCAGAGCAAACGTAATGCCTTCTTCTTGCAGAGGTGTATGTGAGGGCTCTGCAGGAAAACAACTTCAAAGTTGCCTTCAGTGCAGCTAAAGTATAGGGGTAAAGATGTGGCATTTTGTTTTTATTTCCTAATGAGTAAAGCTTATCTTAAGGCAAATTTTAACATTAGAAAAAATAAAAAGTTGACTGAATCATGGGCATGAGTGAGGCAAGGAACCTCAGGAGGATATAAACTCTTCTGCAGTGTGCTAGCCAATGGGAAACTCCAGAGCACTAACTTTCTACCATTTTTATATGGCTTTGATGAGGAAGAATAATTCAACAGTGATATGTATAGCACTTTGTGAAAATATAGTGCTGGTGTGCATAGAGTTGAACATGATGTGTATCGTACAACATTGGCACCTGATTCAGAGTGATTTTGCATCAATTCATATATTTAACAATTTACTTTTAAGGAAGATGATAGTAAGATACCTTGAGGAAATAAATCTTTACAGTTAAAGAAAGGCATCACATAGGTAAATAATCCCAAACTGTTCTAGGAAGATGAAACAGATTATCTATTTTATCATTATAGAAAACATTTATAAAGAAATGGTACTTAATTGTATAAATAAACTGGGAGTAAGAAACATTGAAACTTGTCCATAATTACAAAGTTGACAATGACTAACCTGGGACTTGACCCGAAATTGTTTGAATTATAATGTCCATAGTATTTGTTTTCACTTTTTATTATAGAAACTTCAAATGCATCCAATGCAAACACAAAATGTGTAGAATATTCATCTCCTCATCCCTCAGTTTCAACAGGTATTCGTGGTTTACCTGTACTTCTATCAATGCTGCATTTACACAATTTTTCTTTGATCTCATTTTTATGCTAACAGAGTGAGTATTGAGTGGCTACCTGTCACTTCTACTTTGATGTGAGGAGAGATTTTAAATATAGTCTGAAGGCACTTGAAGCCTTGGAAATTTGAGGGAAACCTCACAAATTCTGATGATTGACAGTTGTCAGAAATTAGGTCTTTTTGTGGACGCCAGTAGGACACTTCTTCTTCAGTGTAAATCTGCTGTTATGTGAGCCAGGGCGCAGTGGCTCATGCCTGTAATCCCAGCAACTTGGGAGGCAGAGGCAGGAGGATCGCAAATGTGAGACCAGAGGTAGTCTGTGTAATTTAGCAAGACCCTGTCTCAAAAATGTAAAAAAAAAAAAAAAAAAAATAGGGTGAGGGCGTAGCTCAGTGCTATAGCACTTGCAAAGCATGCAAATGTGGTGCCCTGGGTTCAACCTCCAGTACTGAAAAAAAAATCTGTTGTTATACACAATTTATTCTAAAGAGAATTCTCAGTAGAGGTCAGTGAAGAAATAAATGTCATGTTCTGTAATAAAATGAGATTCTCTATTCATATTGTACAAATTTGGACTCATGTTAAGATTTTGACAAATACAATAATCACTAAGCCTATAAAATCAAATTATATCAATCAAAACTGATTGGGAAAATAATTTCAACAAATTTTTGTTGTTAGTACATTAGTTACAATAGTCATCTATTAATGTATGTTCACTTTTATACCTAGATCTAGATCTGTACCTGACAATTTTCATTAAAATCAGCTGAATCCTGAGCAACTGATGCTCAATTTTCCCTGCACTTCTGTAAGCCAAAGTATATATTTAAGATCCATAGATTATGTTCTAATAAATTCATACCAACCTGTGTACTGTGTTAGAATGTAAATCTTAGACTTTGTGACTTGAGTACAGCACATATAGTATTGGTCTACTTTATTTTACTATAGCAAAACACTTGAGACAATTAATTTATGAAGAAAAATTCTAACTTGGCTAAGATTTCTGTAGGTTTCCGTACAAGAATAGAGGGCTTCATTTTGGAACTCCACTGAAAATTTCAAGCAGCACTGTTGGCATGTGTTAGACTAAATGGTTCACTTCATGAGTAAGGAAGCAGAGAAAAAGATAGACCAGGGCTCAATAATTGCCTTCAGAAGCACATCCTCAATGACCTAATGACTTCCCAGAAGGAAGCACCTCCTAAAATTCCAAAACACCTCCCAATAGCATTAGCCAGAGAACCAAATCTCTAATTTGTGGTCTTTTGGAGGATACTATCTTTATTCAAACAGTAGCAAAGTTTAACTTGGACTTCAGGAATAACTTAGTTCTTTCTAATATGACCTATTGCTCTATTCCTATATTTGATTATTGAGAGAATTCAGAATTCTGTTACTGGCAACATTACCCAAATACGTGATTAATGATCCCATTTAAATTTCTACATCTATCAATTTTAATATAGACTTCAGCTAGCATTATAGTTAACGCTATATGTTCTTATGATCCATTTAAACAACACAAGAAATCTAGCAGCTGCATATTTTGTCTCCATTTTATTAAAGAGGGGTCTAAAGATCACAAAACACATAATTTTTCCAAGATCATATACCTAGTAAGTGTTAAAGTCAGAAAATATATGAAGGATTTTCTAAAACCAGATCCCTTGATATGATACTTCTTTATTGCTGTTGTTAAGTGCCATAGAGTTGTGTCCAGTCCATAGCAACTCCCATAGGATTTTCAATGGGTTATTATTTTGGGATTGTTCCAGGAGTGAACTGTCACATCGTTCTCCCATATGATACCTCTTTATATTTATTTTATTATTTATGTTTAGATCAGTTCAGGTATAAGAGAGTAGAGAATCATGTTATAAAATGTATATTGCATTGGGTTATTCCTACTCATTCCCATAATAATGACTCTAGTTCAATCCCCTCTCTTAGAAACACCCTCAGAGGAGTCATAATGCTCTACCAGCTATCCAAGTATTTCTTAACCAGATTAGGCTGACATCTAAACTTAATCATCACAGTCATCAGCCTAATATATTTGTAGAGCAAGTGTTTCTATAAACACAATAATGGTATTTACTAAAAGAAATAGATTATGTTTATTTCATGCTGGTTAATATATCATTCATGGTAAATAAACCAAAATTCTATGAAGCATGACTCTTCAAAGAATGGCTTATAAGTTATATTGTCTTTAGGGACCAATAAAGAAGATCACTCATAATTTGGGTGCTCTATACAGTATGATATAATGGGAAGATGTTACGTGGCACCTCGGCTAGATGAACCTGTGTGACATTGGAGGGAAAGTACTGGGAGTGACCCCTATGTCCAAAAACTCTGTTCTGTGTCCAAAAACTCTGTGTTCCTGGATCTCCTGCATTTTGGAGTTGACATTAAAGAATTTCTGATCCCACTACTTACAGTTTAGGGCTGGGATTTAGCTCAGTGGGTAGAGCGCTGCGCTGCAGTCTCTGAGGTCCCAAGTTCAATTCCCAGCACCGCAAAAATGGGAGAAGGGCCTGGCAACCCACTCCCAAGGCAATCCTGAAGCACTCAGCCATTGAAAACCCTATGAGGGTCGCTATGAGTCGGATACCGACTCGACGGCACCTAACAACAACAACAACAACAACTTACAGTTTAAAATGATCCTAAATGTTGGCTCAACTTCTTTCTTTAGAGTTCCTGCTTCCTTTTAATTAGTCCAAGGAAAATTTACTCTTTTAATACTCAAAGTTATTCCTTTCAAAGACCATTAATTCATATATAACCTTTCACTGTGTACATTTCTAGTCACCTCCTGCCCTAAATGGCTCCTCTTTAATGTCACTTCAGTTTAGTCTTGCTATATTTTAGAATCTCTAACCCTATGAGGGTCGCTATGAGTCAGATACCGACTCGACAGCACCTAACAACAACAACAATAACCCTGAAGCCAAGATTTATTAGTCTAGTAAGATATTAATAATGAGTATTTCTGGTGTGGTCTCAGAAAAACAGAATGCTGACAGGAATTCACACAGTGAAGACCAAGGTCATGAGGATTCAGAATTAATAGAATTCTTCTCAGAAGTAGTTTATTCATGCAAACTTAACTGTCATCATTATAGATAAAAGCACCTCAACTGGGTACTGTGGCTCATGCCTATAATCCCAGTGATTCCAGAGGCAGAAGCAGGTGGCTTGCAAATTGGAGGCCAGAGGCAGCCTACATAACTTAGCGAGACTTTGTCAAAACAAACAAACAAACAACAACAACAACAAAGCCTCAGTTCCTTTATACAATGCAGGGAACAATTTATAATTTGTCTCTTTTTCCACTCTTTACTTTTTCTCATGTATTTTGCATATTTTTTTCATTACATTCTGCATAGATATTATCCTGGTTTGAATATGAAATGTCTCCAGTAGGCTTATTTATTATAGTTCTACAAACTTTGGGAGGTGGGGCCTACCTGGAGGAAGCAGGTCACTAGGGGCAAGTGCTTGGGGATATCTTGTCCCTGCATGGCCCCCTCTCTCCTCCTCCTCCTTCTTTCTTCTTCTTCTTCTTCTTCTTCTTTTTCTTCTTCTTCTTCTTCTTCTTCTTCTTCTTCTTCTTCTTCTTCTTCTTCTTCTTCTTTCTTCTTTCTTCTTTCTTCTTCTTCTTCTTCCTCTCTCTCTCTGTCTCTGTTTCTCTCTCTCTCTCTCTCTCTCTCTCTCTCTCTCTCTCCATCTATCTATCTCTATCTCTATCTCTCTGTCTGTAGTCTCTGGTTCCAGTCTCTAATAAGATGGAGAACAGATTCAATACATGTTCCTCCCACCATGATATTCTGCCTTACCATGGGCCCAGAAATATGAAGCCAAGCATAGCATGAAATCTCTGAAACAATAAACAAAATATGACTCCTTTAATTTTTTTCTTTCAAGTATTTTGGTCATAGCTGTACAAAAAGTGTTTGATACAGAAAATTGGTACCAAAGAAGTGAGGTTCTTATTGCTAGGAAGCCTGACTATATGATTCTTTAGCCTTTGGAATTTGTTGATGGGAGGAATTTGGAAAACTTGGAAATGGGGGATAGAGAATATTTAGAGTGTTATAAGAACTAAATGTGTGATTTTGATATGAGCACATGAATCAAGAATGGTTCAGCCAGTGAAGACTAGGCTCATGAAGTTTCGGATGAGAATGAGGACTCAGGAATTGGAGTAGAAACCATTCATGCTATATTCTGGGGAGTTTGCTTACATTTTGTCCATGCTCTGAGACTTCAAATAAGGCTGAGTTTAAAGACGATGGGCCAATTAATTGGGTGAAGGAAATTACAAGGCATTCTAGTTGTTATGGACAAGGAGGATGCAGTTGTTAAGGATAATAGTACCATTAAAATAAATCATCCACTTTGGAGTGGAATAATAGGAAAGATGCCTTGAAGACACCTCAGAAATTGGCCAGAACCCATCTACTTCAGCCTCATGTGTAGGTAAAGTAAACTCATTTGGAAGAGTTTCCCTTGAAAAGAGAGTACATCTGGGGTATCCTCCTCACATGTGGCTGCCTAGAAAGTTGTTTCCAAAGTGCTAATTTCATCATGGTCAGCTAAAGGCACTTAGAAGCCACTGCAGCTATGGTATCAGGGGGTGAAGAGACTGCATAAACTGGCAACAGATCCTGGCATTGTCCGTCTGACGCTGGTTTTGCAGGCATGCAGAATGCAAGACTAACAGCAGTATACAGGTCTCCACTGAGATTTAAAGAAGGCTTTGGAGTCTAGGTACAGTCTTAGAAGGTTGAGATCCTTGGAAGCAGCCCCTGAGAAGTTAGTGCATGAAGTGGTGAGAGGGAAGCTGAAGATTTTGTGGACACTCCAGAATGGAGATGCCAGGAATGTGCAATGTTTGCTGAGGAAAACCATAGGCAATAAGTGGATCCAACCCAAGAGAGAGGCCATGGAAGCTGCAATCAGCAAGGATGAGGCTGTTCAAGTCCTTTAGAGTTAGTTAGATCTTGCCACCATAGTGTGCCTCAAATGCTGTAGATGGAGGTAGAGAGTTGACGTTTATCCTGCTGGGTTTGGGTCTTGTTTTGGTCCCATCCTTCCTTTCCATATCCCCATTCACCCCTTTTGGAATGAAAATTTGTACTCTACTCCATTGTATATCAAAAATATATAATTTGCATTTTGATTTTTGTAGGTTCTCACAGCTAAGAGCGGCCTTGAGTCTCAAAGGAGACTTTGAATGTGGCCTTTTGAAAAAGGTGGGAATATTGAGACTTTGACAACTCTTGAAGATAGACAAAATACATTAGGAAATATGAAAAGTTCATAAGCCTTAGTGGATTTGGAGAGGAATTTTATGTTTTGAATATGAAATGCCCCCCATAGACTAAAGCCTGAGTATCAAGCTGATGGCACGATTTTGGGAGGCTCTGAAAACTTTAGGAGGTAGTGTCTAGATGGAGGAAGGAAGCCACTCGGTATGGATCCTTGGAGCCTTTGAGGTATCTTATCTCTTGCTCTTTCTTCTCTCTCTGTCTCTCTGCCTCCCTCTCTCTCTCTCTCTCTCTCTCTCTCTCTCTCTCTCCTTCTTATCCCCAATGAGGTGAAGAAACTCCTCTGGCACATGCTCCCACTGTCATGATGCTCTGCCTCACTGGGGGCCCAGAAACTTGGAGTTCAGAAACTATGGACTGAAACTATGATCAAAATTAATTCTTCCTACTTTAAATTTTTTCTGTCAGGTGTATTTGCCACAGTGAGACAAGTAACTAACAGATAGAAAAATAAAGTTGATGGAAATGTTTTCAGAAAGACTTCCACAATGAAGATTTGGTTATATCAGGCTTTAAATAGGCCAATAATATCTTCCTAAATTAGAAAACCTCAATAAGAACAAATCAACCTTTATGAGACTGTGGGATTACATAGTCATTGGAATTCCTAGTAATTAATTTCATTATTTTTTATAAGAAGCAGAAGACTTGCATTACCATAGCTCTCATCAAGTATTTTTGATACACATAATAATATATAAATTGCTGATTTTTATAAATAAATTTTAATATTCCAGGGCCTCATGAATGCTAGGCACATAGAGTACCACTGAACTTTACACTCAGCATCCATTCATTTTTTTTTAAAACACAGATGTTATGATCTCTACTATGTGCTAATATGTCAAGGTATTGATTCTGATATTTACCAAATTTACAAGTTAAAAGCTATGTTTAAAAAAATATGGATGAACTTTTTCATTGTTTTTAACTTGTCAGAAAACATTTATCCCTATTAAAGTGCGAATAAGGATGTGTCTATGCTGTGATCCATCTGAGGCTCAGAATGGGCTGTTTCTTGGTCCTTAAGAAGGTGTAAGTTGAGTGGAATAGATTTTATTGCTCTTTCCTATTGAATATATAAGTCAAAGAAAATCTTAATCCAAATATTAACACCTTTCTTAACCATAATCCCCAGCCCATATAATTGTACTACATGACCAATTCATATTCATTTAAGAAATTGTGATGATATTTTGCAGAATTGATACGATAGTCATAAATTACTATCATTTATAACTAGCAGTCATTAATGTTCCAATGTCAAGTCTAGTTGTTGTTTTAGAATATTTGATCATAAATTTGTTTTCTTTTGGATGAATAGAATATCTATTTAAATTTACTGTATATTTCAGGGTACAGTTACAAAGAATTGTACATTCTTAGCATCTTTATTTTTTCTTCAGTATAGGTAGCTATCACTTTTGGATGCCATCTTCCATTTGAAACTGATTACAGTGTAGTATTTTATTTATGTGAGCCAAGGAGATGGCCAATGGCTGGTATTACACAGGGAATTGCCTTTATTTTTTTCAACCATATCTATAGCATCTTGTCATGAATAGTTCATATATGAATGGCTCAGAGTAGGATTCATAGCTGAAAAGCAGGCCCAGGGATTTATGCTACTGATAAGTAACCACATAGGCATATGGAATATCTCTCTCCCTAATGATCTACTTTATACTTAAAAATATTGAGCAGTTCCATGCATTATGAAGTCACTTAAATTATATGTAGTGACAAGTCTGTAGGGAATATATTTTCTAGTATGTAAGGATGATTACTTTGATAATAACAAGTATTTGTCAGTGAATTTCATATCTAGAGAATGCAGCTCTTCATAATTTATGTTGCTATTCATCTATAAACAATTTTATCAAACTTAATACTCAAGCTAAGGAGAAGCTAAATCTTAATCCATGGAAAAAAACAGCATTATTCTGTCTTCCAAATGGAAATAGAAGTTTGGTGCTTTACTTACCCAATAATACATTGCTTGTTGGTTTCCTTATAGTATTCAACAGCTAGGCAAAATAATAATTATTCATAGGATCTACAGAATAAAGATATGATCAATCATGTGTCAAAGCAAAAATACACATAGTTCAATGGGAAAAGAGGACTTCTTTTCAGTCTTTTGTTGTAAAAAGCCATACTCAATATGACCTCAGACCCACTGAGATAAAAGGGGCATTTTAAAGAGGTAGAGTTCCAGACTCAAGGACTTCTATGCATATTGACTAATCTTACTCTAAAAATAAGCTCTCACTTCTTCATAACAAGAAATGGTTTTACAAATTCTATAACCCAAAGAATCTAAGCTTCTATTCTCTCATACAGACTGGGAGATAGGGGAACTAATTTCCCTGAGTCTCACATTTCAAAAGGTGGCTCCCAGTTATTTCACTGAGAAAAAATAACTCTAAGACGTATAACCTATAAGAATCTTTTTAAAAGTTACACCTAAACAGGGTGCAGTGGCAATAAGTGTGTGAATAAATGTTCAACATATTTAGCCCCACGGACATAAAAATCTGAACTACCTTGAGACTTTCCCTTACCCCAGCCAAAATAGCTATCAAGAGAGCAATAAATCTTGTTGAGGATGTGGGGGGAAATGAAATCTTTTTCACTGCTGGTGGGAATATAAATTGGTCCAGCTACTATGAAAATTAGTATAGAGGTGCTTCCAAAAACTAAAAATGATCCAGTTATACCACCCCAGGGCTCATAATCAACAGAATCAAAATCAGTATACAATACATATACCTACACACTCATGTTTATTATGGCACTATTCATGATAGACAAATTATGGAATCAGCCTTGGTGCCCATCAATCCATGACTGGATAAAGAATATGTGGTACTTATACACAATGGAGTATTACTCAGCCATAAAAGAAGAACAAAATTATACTGTTTGCAGGAAAATGGATAGAACAGATGATCATCATGTTAAGTGAAATAAAGCAGAATGAAAAAGAAGAATACATGGAATATAGACTGAAAAGTCTATGAAATTAGAGTAGGGAACATTTTGAAGAAGGAAAGATATCAGAGGTGGGAGTGGAAAGATATTATAATATGTGGATGGGTACGAACAAAGTATATGCATGTTAGAAAATATTAAAATGAAACCTATTAATTAATATATGAATAAAAATAAACAAACAACAGTAATAATACAATTACAATTTGTTAAAATATGTGCTCTAACAAAAGAGAGGGTGTAAACATAAGAGTATGCCTGTCTAAAACTTAGCAAAGATGAAAACTTTAAAGCCCTTCCTTAAGTGTAGCTATTGAAGAATGGTTAATTTAGAAGTACTGCTTCCCTAGTCTCTTTTTGTCTCTACCCCTCACTTACTCTCTTCTAGTCCCTACTCTTCTGCCCTCACTGCTCTCCCCTTCTCATTCCTGTCTATCTCTGTTCCTCTCCTTTCTCCTTTCTCTTCTCCTGTCTTCCTCTATATTTCTATCCCTATATATTTCCAGTTATTTTTTTTTACAAAGAGGGGTTAATGGGCTTTCATTTACATCTTTTACTGAGCTTACCAATTTTGTTGCAGCACTATTGCAAACTAGATTCAAATTTTTTGTCTGTCAATCAACCTTGTGAGCCTGGCAAAATATATAAGCCTTTCTGATTTAACTTCCTAACTTCTGTCTCTGAAAGATTGCTGAAAGGATTGATTAGGGTAACACATGTCAGGTACTTTGAATTGGGCTGCCATCAACATCTGCTGGAGTTTTTGGACAGCTTGCAATGGCATCCTTTCTCTGAAGACCTCACCTCTGTGAGAAAATTCATGACCCTGCACTCATAGCAATATTTGGTTGTTGGCTAGTGGACAGATGACCTAAATATCCCTAAAATCTGGAACTGGATTTCCAGGACACATTATATTGCTGATAAAGGTATGTGAATTTGTGGGGTTTAAGTACTGACAAGGAGAAAAATGTATTTGAGACAGAACACCTAATTAACTATGCAGCTCCATAGACATGAAAAGGGTAGAAGTTTAGAAATAGGACTGCCAGGTTTCCTGACTCAATTACACCCTCTCACTTCTGTTTTTAATTAAACATAGAAGTTCTTGATTCCTCAGAGGATCCTAATTTCTTTAGTAAATTTCTATCTTTTGTTGAAGCAATTTGACAATTTTGTTATTGACAACCATAATGGCTTTGATCAGTATAAACTCCTAGAGCATAGAAGACACTGTATATATAGCAATAGATCCATTTACTATTTTAGCAATAATCAACTTTAGAATTATAAAACATACAATGGCATCATTTAGAAACATGGATTTTTTTATTGCTTTATCTTACTGTGAAATTCAGATATATAATTCCAAAGTACAATTAGTAGCATTTTGATTTTTTATTTGTGTTTCTAGTTGTCTTGACTTTGCTCTAGTTTGTGTCCTCATATCTAGAATGTTCTCTGGATTCAGTACTATTTAAGATCAAGTCTTTGACCTTATTATTAGCATGCATAATTTTATAAATGTTGTTGTTGTTAGGTGTCATCAAGTTAGTGCCCAACTCATATTGACCCTATGTACAACAGGCAAAACAGTATGTTATTGCTTCTCTGATATTCACAAGGTGTTCAATGGCAGATTGGTTTTTGGAAGTGGGTTGCTGGGTCCTTCTTCCAAGCCTACTGGCCCTGGTGTTCCCAGGCAGTCTCCCATCCAAGTACTAATCGGGCATGATCCTGCTTAGCTTCTGAGATCTGACAGGATCATGTACCACAGTAGCATGGTTGCAGGCATTTTATAAACAGAGGAGTTTTTATGCTATAGGTGTGACTAGCTAGAAATTTTCATTTGTAAGATGAATGAATAGCTGTAACTCTTTCTCTAATAGTGTTTAGCTTGAATCTCCAAATCTTCGTAGAATTTGAGAGAATGTGTCACTTTATGTTTAAAAGCAGTTTCTTAGAATTCTCATGCACAGCCTTTCTGATATGAATTTTCTGTGCTGGTATTTTTCACCAGTGAGAGTGTGAAATTTGTCAGTTTACTGTAATTTTGTTCAACCATTTGCTTCTGCCTCAATTTTCAATCTCCTCTAGTCATTGTGTCCATAAAAACTGTTGTCTTTGTTCTGAGTCATAAATTCCTTGTGCCATTTCTCCTTAATGCCAATACTATGTTCACAGCAGAGAAATGGGAAATTTTGGTAGATGATATCTGCTTCATGGAGTAGAAAACTTTGAGCACAGTCTACTTTCAGCTTTCTTTCTTTCTTTTTCTTCTTTATCTCTCTTTTTCTTTCTTTCTTTCTTTTTCTTTCTTTATTTCTTTTTCAGTTATATATGGTTCCCATTCTTTTTCCTTCTCTCCTTTTCTCTTTCTTTCTCTCCTCTCTCCCTTCATTTTTGTAAACTTTTCTCTAAATAAGCTGTTTTATTAGATAATTTTATTAACATACAAAAAGATGTGCATAATTCATTCGTACAAATTCATGAGTTTGGCATCAAGTACACACCAGTGAAACCATCATCACAGCCCATGTCACAGATAAATCTGTTATGGCCAAGAGTTTCCTGCTACCCTTTCATATGTTATTATATTTTAAAAATAATATTAGCACTTAACATAAGTTCTACATATCCTCTTAAGTATTTTTAAGTATAAACACAGTATTGTTAACTCTAAGCACTATGCTGTACCACAGATATCTAAGACTTATATAATTAAAATTACACATCTTTTGAAAAGTATCTCCCTTTTTCCTGCCACTTCCAGGCTATATCAATCACCATTTCAATCTCTGCTTCTCTGCATACAGTAATTTCAGATTCTTCATATGATTCGTTTCTTGTAGTATTTGTCCCTTTGTGTATGGCTTATTTCACATAGCATGTCATGCAGATTCATCCATGTTGACAAAAATGGCAAAATCTTCTTTTTTATTTCTGAATATTACTCCATTGTATATGCATGCTAAACATTCCTATGTACCATCTATCTATTGGTGGACATTTGATTGCTTCCATATCTTGGCTATTGCAGAAAATATTGCTATAGAGTATAAAAATCTTTTGAAGATTCATATATTTATATTCATATTGGTATGTAGCAATGTGGCATCTGATCCCATCAGATCTTGGAAGCTAAGCAGGGTCAGGTCTGGTCAGTAGTTGGATGGGAGACAGTCTGGGAACATCAGATGCTGTAGGCTTGGAGAGAAAGACCCAGTAGCCCACTCCCAAAAATCAATCTGCCACTGAAAACCCTATGAATAGCAGAGAAGCAGTAATAACACTGTTTCAACTGCTGTACTTAGGGTCACAATGAGTAGGACACTGACTCCACGGCTCTTAACAACTATATATATATATATATATATATATATATATATATATATATATATATATATACATATATATAATCTAGCAAGGGTAGCATTGTCAGATAATATGGAATTACTATTTTCTAATTTTTAAATACCCTCCATAATGTTTTCTATTGTGGCTTTATTAGTTTATATTTCTGATAATATTGGGAAAAGTTTCCTTTTTATTTATAGCCTTATAATCCTTTTTTTTTTTCAGTGAGTGCCACCTAATAGAGGTGAAGTGGTATTTCATTTGGTTTCAGTTTGTATTTTCCTGATGTTTAGTGATGTTGATCATTTTAGTGTAATTTTCAATAATTTGTTTATCTTCTCTTGAGAAATGTCTACTTAGGTCATTTATTCATTTTGAAAATTGGATTATTTGCTTTATTCCTGTTGTTTAAGTCCCTTATGTATTTTTAATACTCATTCTTTACCAGATATATGGTATTCAAATATTTTCTAACATTCCATAGGTTGTTTTTCCATTTTTTTTATTTTGGGTTTTATTATGTAAAGCTTTTTAAAAAATTGCTTTTGACATAATCTCACTTGTCTATTTTTACTTTTGCTATCTGTACCTTTGATGTCATTTCCAAGAAAAGTTTTTCCTTATTTTTCTTCCAGAAATTTTATGATTTCAAGCTGGTAGCCTCAAACTTACTTATTTCAAAATATTTCGCATAGCTTGTTAGGTGCTATCCTGTCAGTGTCTGACTCATGGCGACCCTACATACAACAAGCAAAACAGTATTGTTGGTACTTCTCTGCTATTCATAGGGTCTTAAGTGGCTGATTCTTTTTTGGGAGTAGATTGCCAGGTTCTTCTCCCAAGCCTATAGCACCTGGTGTTCCCAGGCAGTCTCCCATCTAAGTAATAACCAGGCCTGACCCTGCCTAGCTTCGGAGATCTGAGAGGATCAGATGCCACAGTGGTACAGCTGCAGGCCTATTACATAGCTACAACAATCAAAACAGTAAGATACTGATATAGAAACATAGCCCAATATAATACAAAAGACACTGCAGAAATAAACCCAAACATCTACAGTCAACTGATCTTTGACAAGAGTTACTAGAATACACAATAGGGAAATGGTAGTCTCTTCAGTAAAAAGTGCTGGGTAAGCTAGATATCCATATATAAAAGAAAAAAGTTGTCCGTAACTTTCTAACACATAGAGCAACATAAAATGGATTAAAAATTTGAATGTAAGACTTAAATTCATTTCTTGAATATTCTCTTTAAGATCCCAGTTTTATCACCAATAAAGTGCGACTAACAGAAATGACCCAATAAAGTTGTATGAAATATTTAAATGTTATATTAAATGACTATAATTTACTTGGGGGCTCCCGGCAAGATGATGGACAGATAACATGCACCTTCTGTCCCAGAGTAAAGGGAAGCCTCGATTAGGGGTTTAGAACTCACATTGAATAGATAGAAACAGTGATAGTTTAGATTGGGAGATAGAGGATGAATCTGTATGGACACTGAAATAGAGCATTTGGCTTCAGAGGAGCTACACAGAGGTCAGTAGCAGGACTGCCATTCCACAATTTCGCCTTCTCACAGACAGCAGGATAGAATCCCGGAGACTCAGAGGGGACTTCGCTCACACACCCATGGGAGCCAGACCCAACACAGAATGCAACCTTGACATCACACTGTCACCCTGCCCACGGGACACAAACTGCAAGTTTTGGGTGAGTCAGTTTGAGGTGGCACACGGAATCGCCATCTTTAGTGACATACGTCCTGCAGTCTGAGATGCTGGGCTGTTGTAGGTCCCTCATGCGAGAAAATAGGGATCAGATCCATGAGAGTAGATACTCAAGGGTACAGGGAGTAATCACAGAGGGAACTGGGAAACCAGTGCCAGCGGTATGCATCCAGAGCTGAAACGCATCTCCCTCCCTCCTGTTGTGGCAGGACAGTCATGCAGACGCAATCTCCACAGACATACGGGCACACATATGTCTGGACCCCAGACACACCAGATGGGATCCTAAGTCATCCCACTACACTGTGGAGAAAGGTGAGGCCTGTGGAGGCAGCTGAGCCCCACGCAGACAGAGTCCTCCTTTTTGGCAGAGTCTTGCAGGACAATTAGACACAATAAGAACAGTTTCCAGCGCAATTGCAGTGCATGGCAGACAAACTACAGACTCTCTCCAGGGGGTTGAATATCATCCCACCCACAAGAGGATTTGGTCCTCCCAAGTGGTCTCCCAAGTGGGGGGAAAGCCCTGCAATAATAATAATAATAATAATAATAATAATAATAATAATAATATCCACGATAGCAGCCATATTCCCTCCATGCTATAGGCTTTGGGCCGGAAATCTCTGATTTGGGGAATTGGCGCCTGAACTATGTGGGACAGGGAGAACCCCAGGGAGGACCCCACAGGCTCCACTGCTTCTAAAACAATAAAATAGACACAGAATATTTTGTTGGAACCATCTCTTTGGTCATTGTGGGGCAATCTGCCATTTTCTACATAATCAGACTAAGACAGACTGCTCCTACAGATTGTGTGAAAACACTGACATCCTGAGTTCTGGAGGGAGCACTGCTTCCTGCAGTATCAACTTCACCTGGTGTAACTGGGTGCCCACAGTGCACCTACAAGAACATACAAGGTTTTTTTTTTTTTTTTTTTTTTTTTTTTTTTTGTACGAGGATTTGAATCCAGGGTCTTGTGCCTTCTTGCTTTGCAGGTGCTAGACCACTGCCCTGCGACTCCAGCCCATATTTTTTTACTTTTTGAGACAGGGGCTTGCTGGGTTGCACAAACTGCCTCTGATCTCCGGCTTGTGGTCCTCCTGCCTCTAGGACCCAAGCCTCTGGGATTGCAGGCGTGCACCATCGCGCATGACTAGAAGTGTTTTATATGTGTGTGTGAGCGTGTTTGCATGGTTTGGCCTTTGTTTTTGTTTTGATTTTGTTTTTTGTTTCTTGGGGTTTTTTTGTTTGTTTTTGTTGTTGTTGTTTTGTATGGGCGTTTGAAACCAGGGTCTTGCGCCTATTCGCATTGTAGGTGCTGGAGCGCTGTGCTGCGCCCCCACCCATATTTTTTTACTTTTTGAGACAGGGTCTCACTGGGTGGTGCAGGCTGAGTGGGATCTTGGGCTTTTGATCTTCCTGCCTCCTCCCACCCAAGCCACTGGGATTGCAGGTGTATACCACCACACGTGACTACTAGCGATTTATACGTGGGTAGGAGCGTGTATGTGTGAGGATTTTTATTTTCTTTTTCTTTTTCTTTTTTCTTCCTTTCTTGTTTTACTCTCTTCCATCTTTCTATTCTTCTCTTTTTCTTATGCTATATATGCGTCCTTGTGTTAATTATTTTACTATCAGAGCCCCCACATGTCTGTCAGTTTGCCGCATTGTGAGGGCTTGTGAGTTGCCATGAGGCTGAGAGCTCTGCCACTGTAACCTCATACATGAGCAAGGTTACCCATGGTGCACATGTTTTCAGCTGAGCTTCCAGACTAAGAGAGACTAGGGAGCAGGACCTGGTGAGCCACTCCTGAAACAACTAGCCATTGAAAACCCTATGAATAGCAAAGAGACACTGTCAGATATAGTGCCTGAAAATGAGGCCCCCAGGTGGGAAGGCATTCAAAAGACTACTGGGGAAGAGTTGCCTCCTCCAAGTAGAGTCTACCGTGATGACAGAAATGGAGTAAAGCCCCAGGGTGCTCAACTTGCTGATGTGGCACTACTCAAAATGAGGAGAAACAATTGTAAACATCCATTAATAATTAGAACATGGAATGTACGTAGTATGAATGTAGGAAAATTAGAAATCGTTAAAAGAGAAATGGATCGCATAAACATTCTAGGCATCAGTGAGCTAAAAAGGACCAGCATAGGCCATTTTGAGTAAGATAATCATATGGTCTACTATGCTGGGAATGATAAACTAAAGAGAAATGGGGTTGCATTCATCATCAAAAAAGAAATTTCAAGATCTGTCATGAAATACAATGTTGTCAGTGATAGAATAATATCCATACGCCTACAAGGAAGGCCAGTTAATATGACTATTACTCAAATTTATGCACCCACCACTAAGGCCACAAATGTAGAAAGGGAAGACTTCTATCAGCTTCTGCAATCTGAAATAGATCAAACATGCAATCAAGACATACTGATAATCACTGGTGACTTGAATGCAAAGGTTGGAAACATACAAGAAGGCTCAGTAGTTGGAAAATATGGTCTTGGTGACAGAAACAAAGCTGGAGATCGCATGATAGAATTTTGCCAGACCAATGACCTTTTCATTGCAAATACATTTTTTTCAACATCATAAATGGAGACTGTACACATGGACTTCACCAGATGGAACATACAGGAATCAAAGTGACTATATATGTGGAAAGAGACGTTGGAAAAGCTCTGTACAAAATGTCAAAACAAGACCAGGTGCTGACTGTGGATCAGACCATCAACTACTCATATGCAAGTTCAAACTGAAGCTGAAGAAAATTAGAACAAGTATACGAGAGCCACGGTATGCCCTTGAGTATAGCCCACCTGAGTTCAGAGACCACCTCAAAAATAGGTTTAATGCATTAGACACAAATGATAGGAGACCAGAACTATGGCATGACATAAAAGATATCATTCAAGAAGGAAGCAAAAAGTTCTTCAAAAGACAAGAAAAAAAGAAAAGACCAAATTACATGTCAAAAGAGACACTGGACCTTGCCCTCGAACATCAAGCAGCTAAAGCAAAAGGAAGACATGTGGAAGTTAAGGAACTAAACAGAAGATTTCAGAAGGCAGCTCGAGAAGATGAAAACAAATATTATAATAACATATGCAAGAATCTGGAGGCAGAAAACTAAAGAGGAAGAACACACTCTGTGTTTCTCAAGCTTAAGGAAGTGAAGAAAAAATTCAAGCCTTGAGTGGCAGTAGTGAAAGATTCTATAGGGAAAATGTTAAATGATGCAGGAAACATCAAAAGAAGATGGGAAGAATACACAGAGTCATTATACAAGAAAGTGTTGGTAGATGACCAACCATTCCAAGAGGTTGCATATGAAGAGGAACCAATGGTGTTGAAGGACGAAGTGGAAGCTGCCTTGAAAGAAATGGCAAAACACAAGGCTCCAGGAATTGAAGGGATACCAATAGAGATGTTTCAACAAACAGATGCAGCACTGGAGATGTTAACATGTTTATGCCAACAGATTTGGAAAACAGCTACTTGGCCAACTGACAGGAAGAGATCCATATTTGTGCCTATTCCCAAAAAAAGGGATCCAACTGAATGTGTAAATTATCAGACAATATCATTAATATCGCACACCAGCACAATTCTACTAAAGATTATTCAGAAGCGACTGCAGCAGTATATAGACAAGGAATTACCAGAAAATCAAGCGGGATTCAGAAGAGGGTGGGGAACTAGGGACATCATTACTGATGTCAGTTGGATATTAGCTGAAAGCAGAGAATATCAGAAAGGTGTCTACCTATGTTTTATTGACTATGCAAAAGTATTTGATTGTGTGGATTATAACAAATTATGGATAACACTTTGGAAAATGGGAATACCAGAACACCTAATTGTGCTCCTGAGAAATCTGTAAGTGAACCAGGAGGCAGTTGTTTGAATAGAACAAGGAAACACTGAGTGGTTTAAAATTGAGAAAGGTGTGGATCAGGGCTGTATACTTCCACCCTATCTCTTCAATTTATACACTGAGCAAATCATCCAAGAAGCTGGACTTTATGAGGAAGAATGCAGCATCAAGATTGGAGGAAGACTCATTAACAACCTGCATTATGCAGATGACATAACTCTGCTTGCTGAAAGTGAAGAGGATTTAAAACATTTACTGATGAAGATCAAAGATCATAGCCTTCAATATGGGTTACGACTAAACATCAACAAAACAAAAATCCTTACGACTGGGTCAGCACGCAACTTCACAATTGTTGTTGTTGTTAGGTGCCGTGGAGTCGGATCTGACTCATAGTGACCCTCATAGGGTTTTCAATGGCTGAGTGCTTCAGGATTGCCTTGGAGTGAATTGCCAGGCCCTTCTCCCAAGCCTACAGCTTCTGGTGTTCCCTGGCGGTCTCCCATCCAGGTACTAACCAGGCCCGACCCTGCTTAGCTTCCAAGATCTGATGGTATCAGATGCCACAGGGCTACAGCTGCAGGCCAACATCACAATAAGTGGAGAAAAGATTGAAGTTGTCCAAGATTTTGCTTTGCTTGGCTCTATAATCAACACCCGTGGAAGCAGCAGTCAAGAAATCAAAACACACATTCCTCTAGGAAAAGCTGTGGCAAAAGATCTCTTTAGAGTATTGAGAAGCAAAGATGTCACATTGAAGATGAAGGTGTGTCTGACTCATGCCATGGTATTTTCAGTGGCATCATATGGTTGTGAAAGCTGGATATTGAACAAAAGAGACAGAAAAAGAATTGTTGCTTTTGAATTGTGGTGCTGCAGACGTTTATTGAATATACCATGGACTGCCAAAAGAACAAACAAATCTGTCCTAGAAGAAGTACAAACAGATTGCTCCTTGGAAGCAAGAGTGGCCAAACTGCATCTTACATATTTTGGACATGTAGTCAGGAGAGTACAATCCCTGGAGAAGGACATCATATTTGGAAAAGTGGCAGGTCAACATAAAAGAGGAAAACCCTCCACCAGATGGATTGACACAGTGTCTGCGACAATGGGCTTAAACATAAATAAGATCGTTTGCCTGGCGCAGAATCAGCAAGTGTTTCGATCTGCTGTACATAGGGTCGCTATGAGTCGGACTTGACTTGAAGGCACCTAACAACAATAATTTACTTGAGATTCCATAAATTATTTCAATTACTTTGCCTGAATTTCCTCTAAGATTATAGCTTGAGAAGGTAAATTATTCATGAGATATTGATGTAAAACTTGACTCAAGCCTGCTAACAGATTATGCATAGAAGAGAATTAGATATTTTCACTTACTGTGTTTTTGTTTTCCTTAGCTAATTGACTACTTGTTGGTGGCCATTAAAATAACACTATGAAGTTAGGCTCATAAAACTGAATTCATTTTCTAAAGGGACATACTGAATTTATATTCAAAACAAATTTTTAATCCATCATTTCTTTACCCCCAAATTATTCTACACATTTAATTCATGATATATCAAATTTGTGTAAATGATGTTTGTAATAATCTTTTAATTTATACTGAATATAATCTGTATTTTCAATTTTATGTCATTAATTTACCCAGATGTTTTAAAACTTCATTTAAAGTTATTTAATAATTGCAAATAGAAGAGAAAGGAGATGTCAGGTGATTCTCAAATGCCTATTGCTGGAAGTTTGCTGGAAGTTTGTGACAATAAACTGAGAATAACTGTATTGCAGCTATCCACTGAGTTAGTTCTCTGTTCTCACAATGGTTCTTTCGATTGGGCCTGGTGACGTGAACACACTAAGTGGGTGTTTAGCTACAATTCCAGGTCGGTGAAGAGAATTTGCATCTCTGCCCAGCCACATCCTAGTTCCATCTGAACATTGTGAACACTCCAGCTAAAATAATACAGAAGATTAATACACCTAACTAGTATTTTGCAAAAGATGTGGAAGCTCCAAGACAGCAACATAAAAAATATTTTAAAAATAACCAACCACCACCAACAACAAAAAACAAAGAAACATGACTCCATCAAAAGAAAAATCAGATAGAATAGTACTGGGTGAATTTAATACCCCACAGTCATCAACAGATAGAATATCCAGCCAAAAATCAACAAGAAAACTTCAGAGTTCAATACCACAAAAGACCCAATCAGTTGAATGAACAGCTACAGTATATCTACCAAAAGGCTACAGAAAATACATTCTTCTCAACAGCTCATGAAACTTTCTCTAAAATTGATCAAATCGAAGGCCATAAATAAAGTCTTTCCAAATACAGAAAAATTTACATAATTGAATGTATCTTATCAGACCATATAGAATTTAACTAGAAATCAATAGCAAGAGAAATTACAGGAACTATACAAATGTATGAAGATTGAACCATACACTCTGAAATGGTCACTGGGTCAGTGAGAAAATCAGAGAAGAAATTTTTTTTTTAAATTTTTGGAATCAAATGAAATTGAAAAACTACTTTCCTGAACCTTTGCGATAAAATAAAGACAGTTATGAGAGGGAAATTTATATTGATGATGTCGTTGTTGTTAGGTGCCATGGAGTTGGGATCTCACTCAGCAACCCTCATAGGGTTTTCAATGACTGATTATTTTGGGATTGCTTCAGGAATTGATTGCCACATCCTTCTCCCATTTTTGAGGTGTTGGGAATGGAACCCAGGTCCTCTGAGAATGCAGAGCAACACTCCACCAACTCTCCCTATTTCAATGATAGCCGACATTAAAAAATCAGAGAATACAAATAAATTAAGTAATGATACACTACATAGTCCTTGAAAAACAAAAACAAGCAAAACCTAAAATCAGTAGATGGAAAGAAAAAACAAAGACCAGAATCGAAATTATTGAAATGCAGACTAAAAGAGCAACATTAAAAATTGATGAGACAGAATTGGTTCTTTGAATAGATAAACAAGATTGACAAACACTTAGCCAAACTAATGAAAATGAAGAAAGAAGAATCAAAATAATAAAATTAGAATGAAAAGGGAACATTATAACAGATGCCAATGCAATCTAGAGAATCATTAGAGAATATTTTGAAAACTTATATTCCAAAACATTTGGAAATTTTAGATAAGAGGGATAAATTCCCAGACACATATGACCTACAAAAATTAAATCAAGAGGATACAAATAAATTAAAGAGATGAAAATTAACAGTGAGGTTGAAGCAGTAATAAAGAATCTTCCATCAAAGAAAATTCCATTACTGTAAGGATTCACTGCCAAATTCTATAATGCATTTAATGAAGAAGTGATACTAATGCTTCTCAAATTAATCCATAGAATAGAAATGGAACAAACATAAAAAAACTCATTCTATGGAGCCAGTATTACTCTGATACCAAAACAGATTAAGAATATAAGACCAAACAATACTTGCAAATAAACTTCAACAACACATTAAAAAGATCATATAGTTGGTTTTATTGTAGGGATGTAGAGATAGTGCAGTACATGCACAACAATAAATGTAATATACCACATAAAGAGAGTCAGAGACAAGAACCACCTGATCATTTTAATAGATACTTTCATTATAAAAACCCTGAAAAAAACTAGGAATCAAAGAAACTTACCTCAACATAATAAGAAGAATTTATGAAAAACCTAAAGCCAACATAATAGTAAATGGGGGAAAATTGAAAGTACTTCCTTGAAAATCAGGAATGAGACAAAGGTATCAACTCTCCCTCCTGCTATTTGACATAGTAATTGAACTCAGCCACAGCAATAAGGCAAAAGAAAGAAATAAAAGGTGCACAAACAGGAAAGGAAAAAGTCAAATTATTTATATTTCTTAACAGTATAATCCTATACTTAAAAGGCCCTAAAGACTCCACCAGAAAACATTTAGAGCTGATAAATACTTTCAGCAATGTAGCAGGATACAAAAATCAATGTACAAACATAATAGCTTTATTCTATATATCAATGACTACTCTGAAAAATAAATCAGAAAAACAATTCCTTTCACAATAACTTCAAAATAATACAATACCTAGAAACAAATCTAAGGAGAGCAGAGACCTTTACAATGAAACCTTTAAACACAAAAGAAGTAAATTGTAGAAGATCCTACTAGAAGATGGAATTACTTTTCATCTCATGGATCAGAAGAATTAATATTGCAAATATGGCTAAAGTAGCAAAAGCAATTTACAGATTCAACAAAATCTCCTTAAAATTCCAATGACATTCTTCACAGAAATAGAAAAAAATCCTAAAATACATATGGAACCACAAAAGATCCCAAATCATTAAAGCAATTCTGAACAGAAAGAGCAATGCAGGGAGTGTCATAATACCTGCCTTCATATGTACTGCAGCACCATACTAACAAAAGAAACATGATAGTAGCACAGAGAAAAAAGATATATAGACCAATCAGATAGAATAGAGGATCTAGAAATAAGCCTTTTCAGCTATAGGACAGTGTAAACATGACTATCTCCATATTAATGTTACATATATCACTATTTATTTATTTATTTATTTATTTATTTATTTATTTATTTATTTTTGCGGTACTGGAGGTTGAATCCAGGGCCTCGCACTTGCATGCTTTGCAAGTGCTGGAGGACCACTGAATTGCACCCCCAGCCCATTTTTTAACTTTTTGAGACAGGGTCTCACTAAGTTATGCAGACTGCCTCTGGTCTCAAACTTGTGATCCTCCTTCTTCCACCTCCCAAGCCACTGGAATTATAGGCGTGTGCCACCACTCCTGTCTTCACACTTTATCATTAAAGTACATCAGATGGCAGAGCATATTCTCACTGGAAAGTGGAGACAAAGACAGAAAACTCAATGATTGTATAAAATTCACTCCAGGTTGAATATTAAAGCTAGGATTTTGATGAGTGTATTACAAACAGGCAAAACATTCAAATATTCATATAATAAACAAAAGCATAATGATGATAATGTAACTTTGAGGTAATAGTCAATGAATAAGCAAAGGAATTTTTACACAACTTTTCTCTGAGATAATAATTCTTAAAATCTCATTGTATGAGTGTGGGTTAGGGAAATTAAGGGTTCCAGATAGTCATACAACAAGAGCACAGAAAGCTGAAAGATGGAGAGGTTGTTCCTCCCAATGATAGTCAATACCCAGAGAAAATAAAATAGCTCCCTGCAGGTGCCCCTTTCACATGCAGACAAACAAGTCCAAAGATCATACCTTTTGCTACCCTTTTACCTAGCCCCTAACTTTTCAATCACTCTCCACCTGCCTGAAACTATCCCAAACCAGACACTTGACAACTAGGGACAGTCCTCAATGAGGAACTCTGCTAATTATTCAAAATAGCAAATCCTAAAACTGCTTATCCTATCTCCTTTACTTTTTCCATGAAAATCACAAAAACTACATGTTTTCTCTATTTTCTATCCTGTGATTGACCCAGTTCTTCCTCTTCTAGCCCAGTGTGGAATTTCTTGTCCACCTTTTATGGGAAAATATGAGTAAACTTTTCTTCTTTCATGGCAATCATTTCTGTGCCATCCTTTTTTCTGTTTTTGTTTTTTCACAATAGCTGCTTAAAACTAACCTGAGGTAAATATTATTTAACTTTATAAAGACAGAATAATCTGACATATGCTAAAACATGCATGGAACTTAGAAACATTATGCTGAGTAAGGTAAGCTCGTTATGAAAGGACAAATACTGTGTCATTTCACTTACATGAGGTTAATAGAGTATATGAATTCATAAAGACAGAAAGTAGAATGGTGTTGCAAGAGATGAGAGAGGGGACTAGTAAAGGGAATTATTTTTTAATGGATATAGGATTTCAGTTTGAAGATATAAAAAAATTCTGGGAGTTGTTGGTGATGGCTGCACAACAAAGTGAATGCAATTACTGCCACAAGACTATAAATTTGAAAATCATAAAAATATTAATTTTATGCTATGCATATTATACCACGATTAAACAGTAAAGAACCCCAAAAAATATCTTAGCCAAACTTCAATGAAGAGAAATCTAGATCAAATTGAAACAAAGTTAATACTCCTTGTATCTGAAAGCTATGCAGATGTGATGTGATGTTAGAGGTGTGTGTGTGTGTGTGTGTGTGTGTGTGTGTGTGCGTGCGCTGAGGGTGTGACACTGATGGACAACACACTGTCTGACTCATAGGAGAAAATCATTGAGAAGTAATCACAGAAATCATAGTGTAGCTCAATTTGTTATCTAGTATGTTGTAACCTGAGTAACTCTGTTCTACCCTTCTTCAGGTATTTTTCTTCACCTTTGTATTTCCCAAATTCCATGGTTTTTTATTTAAAAATTCTAATTTGTGGCCTAATTGTAAACTGCCTCCAAAATTCCATTTATGACAGAGAACTGCAGGAACACACATATGAATTGGTTAAAAGGTAAATAAGCCGAGATTGATCTCTTTGACTATTTATTTTAAAAGAAAAAAAATTAAAACTCTAAAAATAGAGGGAAAGATTTTAATAGAAACTGCATGGTTTTAAAAGATTTCCTTCCACTTCTGGCAATTGAGTTCTATCCACATGAAGTTTTCATCACCAGGATAATCAGAGCTGATGTAAACTCAAAGGAAAAAAATCACATATTGACATACAGTCAAGATGGGGACGACTTCTGAGGTTATGCAGCCTTTTATCTGTTTGAAGATGTGCTTGATTTGCTTTGCAATATATTTTCCCATCTTGACTTAAATGGCAGAGAGTATAAATCAATATGCTATGCAGACATCATAGATGGCAATTATAAAAGTTTTATTTGTGAACACTCCACTGACTTTTCTACTAATCATATACTATCTTTTTTTTTCAGTTTTGGATCTTTGAACTCAGGGTCTCACACACACTAGGCAAGTGCTCACTGTGCCCTCAAAAGTTTTTATTTTGGGATAGAGTTTCACTAAATTGCACAGGCTGCCTATGGCCTCAAAGTTGTGATCTTTCTACCTCATCCTTTTGAGGTGCTGGGATTATAGGCAAGTATGGATATAGCACCATGAGTAGGTAAAATTTTCATTCTAGTAAAACTGTCAAAACCTGCACATGCCAAGTTGAACAGTAAAAAGAGTTCTGTCTTATAACTTCTGCAGAAATTTCCAGAGACAATTAAAATGTAGATAATTAAATTGTAGAGCAAATTGTAGAGCACAGTGGTAATGATGACGGGAGGTGCTCTTTCCCAAAAGACATTACTGTGTTGAGTACACTGTAGTCCAGGGTGTAGGCTATGGTCCTATGAAGTTCAGATATTAGATTTGGCAGCAACTAAAGAGATGCTTTCTTCATGCCTGGAACAAATGGTGAGCCAGACATTTAGGAAGAAAAAAATCAATTCCAAACCTCCAGGGAAATTTCTTTGCAACATTAAATGTACTGGCAACAAACTGTTACTTCATTCTTTGACAAAGGTAATGGAGAAGAAATGTTACTGTTTTAAATCGTTCTTTGTTACCAGGAAGATCTACTTTTAAATGAAGCAAGATTTTTCCAATTTCTATGGAAATAATTTGTATAACTACATTGCCTTCCTATTTTGGTGTTGTGTTTATACTTTATGTAGGAAATTTCATGTTGGATACTTTTTCAAGAATAATAGGAAGTCATTTTATGTGGTTCTTTAAAAACTAAAAATGATTTGCTGATCTGAGTAATTATTGAAAGATTTCTGAGACTCATAAGGTAGTCCTATGAAAAATTTAAAAACTGAATGAATTACAAAGCTCTGAAGTGTGCAATGTCAGAAATCATACTTCTCTAATGACATTTGGTGGGGAAATTAATATAAGAGGAATTTCTATATTTGACCATATAAAAGCAATTAATTTTGCATTAAATGCTAAGGTCATCATTTGTTGAATATACAATTTTGAAAATCTATGTGTTTGTTGTTTTCAGATGCTGAGGAGTTGAGTCCAAGTCATAATGACTCTATGTACAACAGAACAAAACACTACCTGATACTGTACCAAGTACATGATCTTTTGTGTTTAAGCCCATCATTGCAGTCATTGTGTCAATCCATCTGAGAGTTTTCTCTTTATTGTTTACGCACCACTGTCCCAAATACAATGTCCTTCTCCATATATTTGTCCCTCCTGACAATATGTCCAAAATCCATAAGATGCAGTCTAGCCATTTTGCTTCCAAGAAACACTCTGATTGTACTTTATCTAGGATGGATTTCTTGGTTCCTTTTGCAGTTCATGGTATATTCAATATTTTTCTCAGGACCATAAATGAAAACCACAAGTTCTTCTCCTATCTCCCTTATTTAACATCCTCTTTCACAAGCATATGATGAAAATGGAAATACCATGACATAAATCAGGCACACCTTCACCTTCAATGTGACATCGTTAATTTTCAACACTTTAAAGATGTCTTTGCAATAGCTTTTCCTAATGCAATGCCTCTTTTGATTTCTTGATTGCTGCTTTCATGGGTGTTGATTCTATAACCAAGAAAAGTCATGGACAACCTCAATCGTTTCTTCATTTATTGTGAAGTTGCATACTGACCTAGTTATAAGAATTTTTGTTTTACTGATATTGAGTCACAATCCATAGTGAAGGCTATGTTATTTGATCTTCATCAGTAAATATGCCAAATCATCTTCACTTTCAGTAAGCAGAGTTGTGTCATCTGCATAAGACAGGTTGTTAATGAGTCTTCCTCCAATCTTGATGTCATATTCGTCTTCATAAATTCCAGGTTCTTGGACTATTTGCTCAGCATAGAGCCTGAAGAGCTATGATGAAAAGATACAGACCTGAAACACAGGTTTCCTGACTTTACACCTGGCAAAGTTTCCTTGTTCTTTTCCAAGCACTGCCTCCTAGTCCATGCACAAATTCCCTCTAAGTGCAATTATATGTTACGGTATTCCTATTCTTCACAATGTTATCCATAATTTGCTGTGATTCACACAGTCAAATGCCTTTGCACAGGCAATAAATCATAGATGTCTTTCTTGTATTCTATACTTTCAGCCAATAACCTTCTGTCATTGGGAATGATGTTCCTGGTTTCGTGGTTTCTTCTGAATCCAGCTTGACTTTCTCGCAGGCCCCTATCCATATACTGCTGCACTCGCTTTTGTATGATCTTTAACAAAATTATACTTGCATGTGATATTAGTAGTATCACTAGATAATTTCTGTATTTAGTTGAGTCTTCTTTCTTGGAAATCGGAACAAATATAGATATCTTTCAGTCAGTTGCAAATCTCTTGCATAGACAAGTGAACAAATCTAGTGTTGTAACTGTTTCTTGGATTATTTCAACTGGTATCTCAAAATTCCTGGAGCCTTGTGTTTCTCCAATGCCTTCAAAGCAGCTTCCCTGGTTCCATCAATGCCATTGGTTCTGGATTATATGCAACCTCCTGAAATGATTGAATATTCACCAATTGTCCTTGATATAATGACTATGCATACCTTCCATCATCTTTTGATGCTTCCTGCATCATTTAATATTTTCCCTGTAGAATCCTTCACTATTGCCACTCAAAGCTTGAATATTTTCTTCAATTCTTTGTTTGAGGAAAACAATGTATGTTCTTCCTTTGTGGTTTTTCTATCTCCAGCTCATTGCATATGATAATATAATATTTTATTTTGTCTTCTTGACCTGCTCTTTGAAATCCTCTGCTTTGTTATCTAACTTTGTCATGTCTTCCTTTAATTTTATGTAGTTGATGATCAAGGGCAAGTTTTAGAAACTCTCTTGACATATAACTTGTTTTTTTCTTTTTACCTCCTTTTTAAATAACCTGTTTTTTTCATGAATGATGTTTTTGATGTCATGCCACCACTCATCTGGTCTTCAATAATTAATGTGTAATGAATCACATCTGTTCTTGAGGTGGTCTCTGAACTTACTCAAGTTCATAATTTTGCTCTCATATGCTTATTCTACTTTTCCTCAGTTTCAGTTTATAGCTGTATATGGTCAGTTAATGATCCACAATCAGCACCTGGTCTTGTTCTGACTTCTAATAAAGAACTTTTTCATCATCTCTTTCCACAAATGTAGTCAATTTGATCTGTGTATGTTCCATCTGGTGGATTCTATTCACATAGTCACAATTTATGTTGGTGCAAAATGTATTTGCAATGAAAATTTTTGGTCTGACCAAATTCTATCGTGTAATCTCTAGCACTATTTTTGGCACCAAGACCTTATTTTCTAACTACTGATCCTTCTTTGTGTTTCCAAATTTTGCATTCCAATCACCAGTAATTATCAATGCATTCTGATTGCATGTTTGGTAAATTTCAGACTGTAAATGCTGGTAAATCTGGTAAAAGTATTCCCTAATTTAATATGTAGGCTGGGATTTATCTCAGTTGGTAGAGGGCTGCACTGCAGTCTCTGAGGTCCAGTGTTCAATTCCCAGCACCACAAAAATGGGAGAAGGACCTGGCAACCCACTCCCAAGGCAATCCCGAAACAGTCAACCATTGAAAACCCTATGAGGGTCGCTATGAGTTGGATACCGACTTGACGACACCTAACAACAACAACAATTTAATATGTGGACTAATTGGTGAATTATAATCATATTAACTGGCCTTCCTTATAGATACATGACAAGATTGTACTTCAGGACAGACCATTTTTGATGATGAATAGAGAATCCCATTTCTCTTTAAGTTGTCATTCCTGGAATAGTAGACCATGCATTTATCTGATTTGAAATGGCCAATATCAGTCCATTTTAGCTCACTAAAACCTCCACTGTCAATGCTTATGCACTCCATCTATAATTATTTAAATATCAAACTACTGTTACAGCAAAATACCAACAGAAATGAAATTATATCCATGCTTTACCAGTAGTCATTAACACATATTTACATAGAAATATGTACCACAAAATATGCAGAATCAGTATAACTGGAACTAATTCACTTTGTGGGGACAATAATAGACTAAACCTGGAATTCAAAAACAAGGGAAATCATAGAAATTGTATGAATACAGGTAGATTGAAGAATATGCCCTTAAACAATTAATATTTGATGAAACTGGGTAATAAATAAAATTTTCCTAGAATCAAATGAATGTAAAAACATGATTTTCTAGGACCTTTGGAAAACAGCAAAGGTAACTCCAAATGGAAAGTATATATCAATGAGTGCTTACATTAAAAAATTAGGGAAAACTAAAATAAATAGCTTAATGGTGCTTCTCAAGAGGTAACGAAACCCAAAATCAGTAGATGGAAAGAAATAAGAAAAATCAGGGAAAAAATGATAAAATAGAATATAAAATCAATGAGAGGAATTGATGAAAACAAGAGATGGTTCTCAAAAAATCAGTTCAACAAACTCATAACCAAAGTAACAAAGAGAAAGAGAGAAATGACTCAAATTAATAAAATTAGAGATGAGCCAGGCATGATGGCACATTCCTGTAATCTCATTGGCTAGGGAGGTGGAAGCAGGAAGATTTCAAGTTTGAGACCAGAAGTAGTCTGCATGATTTAGAAAGAGCCCAGCTCAAAAAAGAAAAAAAAAAAAAGGGGGGGGGGCTAGGTGTGCAGCTCAGTTGTCCAGCACTTCAAAGCATACAAGCACAAGGCCTTGGGTTCAACCCCTAGTACTAAAAATAAATACATAAATGAATGAATAAATAAATAAATAAATAAAGTTAAGGATGAAAAAAAGGACAAAACAAAAAAATTCCAATGAAAACTACAGAATCATTAGGGAATATTTTGAAAATTTGTATTCCAAAAATTTGGAAAACTTTTATGAGGTGGATAAATTCCTAGACATATAAGATCTTATAAAGTTAAATCAAGAGGATGTAAGCAGCTTAAACAGACCTATAGTGAGCAGTTAAATTGAAGTAGTAATCTTCCAACAAAAAAAACCCTAGGATCAAGTGGATTCACTGTCAAATTCTATACCGTCTTTAAAGAAAAATTATCAACAATGGTCTTCAAATTATTCCATAACATAGAAGTGGAAATAACACTAAAAACTCCCTCTATGGTGTCAGTATTACCCTAATACCAAAATCAGACAAGAATACAACACCAAAGGAATACTTCACATCAATTTCCATTATGAATATGGATGCAAAAATCTTTAATAAAATACTTGCAAATCACCTTCAACAACACATTACAAGTATAATACTATACGATCAAGTTGGTTTCACTCCAAGGATTCAAGAGTTGGTGAACAAACACAAGACAATAAATGTAATATAGTACATAAAGTTTTCCGGAGATAGACATCACAAGATCATCTCAATAGACACAGAAAAGACTTTTGATAAAGTTCAGTATCTTTCCATGGCAAAACCCTGAAAAAACTAGGACACATACATCAAAATAAAAAGGACAATATATGAAAAATCTACAGCTAATTTCTCTCAAACCAGGAATAAGACAGGTTGTGCACTTTCTCCACTGCAATTTGATGTGGAAATAAGGTTTTTTGACATAATAATAAAACATGAGACAGATATTAAGTGTGTATAGATAGGCAAGGAGAAAATCAAATTATCTCTATTTGCAAACTACATGATCCTATAATTAAAAGACCCTAAAGACTCCACAAGAAAACTACTAGAGCTGATGAATATTTTCAGTGAAGTAGTAGGATAAAAAATAAATATACAAAAAAAATGCATTTCCTATATACTGATCCCACACATCTGTCAGTTTGCCATACTGTGGGGGATTGGGTGTTGCAATGAGGCTGAAAGCTATGCCACTGGTATCTCAGATACCAGGAGAGTCACCCTTGATGGGCAGGTTTCCGTTGAATTTCCAGACTAAGACTGATTAGGAACTGGTGACCCACTCCCAAAACAACTAGCCATTGAAATCACTATGAATAGCAAAGAAACACTGTCAGATATAGTGCCTGAAAATGAGCCCCCCAGGTTAGAAGCACTCAAAAGTCTACTGAGAAAGAGTTGCCTCCTCAAAGTAGAGTCTACCTTAATGACAGATATGGAGTAAACCACCAGGGACTTATATTTGCTGATGTGACATGACTCAAAATGAAGAGAAAAACAAATTATGGATAACCACAAGGACCCAATGAGCTTCTCTTAGATGGGGATCAGAAAAGCTTTTGAGCTTTGAGATCCTGGGTTTATACATCTTTAAATCAATGGCTTCTACCTGTCTCTAACTGTCCCCAGATTACAGCTAACCAATCAGGGAAAGTCTTGAGGGCACTGCAAGGGCAAGAGCTTGACCAATCAAGAGGCAATTGGGGCTCAGCCAGTCAGGCTGCAGGGAAACCTGAGCTGGTCAGTGCCATCTTGGCCTACTCAATGGGTGGGGGGAAGAGTGAGATACCCAGATGTACGGCAAAGGTGACCAGTCTCCATCTTGCCCATAGGGTTCAATGGGGGAAAGTGACCCAGATGTATGGTAAGGGTCACTTTCCTTGGAGGACAGAGGTTGGTCTTCCAAGTGGGCTAGGTGGGGTCCTAGTACCAGCCATGTTTTGTGTACTCTCTACCCCCTGGGAATCCCAACATAGATTTAATTCCAGCTCCATCAAAATCCTACTGACATTCTTCACAGGAATATAAAAACAATCCTAAAGTTCATATGTAAGCACCAAACATCCTGAATCACTAAACCAATCCAGAGCAAAAAGAGTGATGCAAAGAATATCACAATACTGATTTCAATTTATATGACAGACCCATAATAACAAAAACAGCCAAATACTGGCAGAAAAACATATATGCAGACCAAAGGAATATTGATAGGCATGTTACCTTAGGCATTAGCAGAAAATACAGAGGAAAGGCGGATTGAAATTGACTCTAATCATTCTGCCATAATGGAGGAAGCCAGATGCTTCTATGAGGACATTGGAAAGACATCTAATTTTCCCCCAATTCTAAATCAAGCCTTTGGTCCATTTACAAAACAAAGACCCCATCCTCAAGTCACCCTGGGTGCTCAGAGCTGGGTGTTCAAAGGTGATATCACACTGAAGATGCCTTTAGTTTGAATAAAACTAAGGGGAATATGTACCCATACTGGTTTTTTTCTTCTTTCTTCTCTGCTTCTTGCCCTTTACTGTTCCCTTCTTTTTCTAGAAACCCCATGTACACCTATCCATTCTCTCAGGACCTCCATCATCTGTGTTCCGTTAGAAATGCGCTTAACTCTGTTCTCTCTGACTTTAGTTGTCCCCCAGAAAGAGACATATTCTTATGGAATTCACCTATCCAGATTTACCTTAGCCTTTTAGGGTGCTTCAGTTTTCTCTGTAATTATTCCTGAATTATGTAATACACACACACACACACACACACACACACACACACACTTTACTGTAACTTCTGTGTTGGATATAAATTCATTTACATGCCAGATTCCCAGACTATCTTGCCTGTGCTTCCTGTATCTCTCCAGTAACAACAGAAAGAAAATTCAGAAATAAACCCATGTAATTACAGCCACTTGATATTAGTCAAAGGTACTAAAACATAAGATGGAGAAAAGATAGCCTCTTAACAAATGGTGCTCAGAGAAGGGATTACCCTCATGTAGAATACTGAAGGCAGATTATTCTCTCTCACACTGTGGTGAAATAAGTTCAAAAATGGATGATAGACATTAATGCAAGACCTGAAACTGTGAAATTGTTATCGGAAAATGGGGATAACACTTCAAGACATAGAAGGAGGCAAGGACTTTCTGAGAAGGTCTCCATTATCACAGAAAGCAATAGTAAGAATTGACAAATGTTATTACAAAAGCTTATGCACAGCAAAGGACTCAATTAGCAGAGTGAAGAGACAGCCTATAGAATGAGAGAAAAATCTTTTTTCATCTATATCAGAGGATTAAAATCTAGAATACACAAAGAGCTCAAAAAATTAAACACTGAAAATTCAAAGCATCCAATCAAAAATGATCAAATCTACTGAACAGAATATTCTCAAAAAAAGGAAAGAAAGAAAGACAGATGAGAGAGAGCAAAAGATAGAGAAAGAGAGAGAGAGGAAGGAAGGAAGGAGGGAAGATAGGAAGGAAGGAAGGAAAAGAAAAGAAAGAAAGAAAGACAGACATACAGCCAGAAATATTAAACATCCTTAGCCATCAGGAAATTGCAAATCAAAACTATGCTGAGATATGTCAGCCTAGTCAGAATGACTGGCATCAACAATGCAAACAAGAACATATGCTGGTGAAGATATGGAAAGAGAAACCCTAGTACACTACTGTTGGGAATGTAGGTTGGTTCAACCTCTACAGAAGTCAGTATGGAAGTTTCTCAGAAAATTAAAAATAGAAATACCATATAATCCAGCTATATCCCTCTTGAATATTTATCCAAATAAGTCAGCATACTGTAGAGATTCCTGGTCATATGTACTTATTTTGGCACTAATCACAATAGCCAAGATATGGAACCAGCCTATATGTCCATCAACAAATGAGTAGCTAAGGAAAATGTGGCATATATATACCATGGAATTTTATTCCACCATTATGAAGGACAAATTTATGGAATTTTCTGGAAAATGGATGGAACTAGAGATCACCATTTTAAATGAAACATGTCAGATGCAGAAAGACAAATATAATCTATTTTTTCTCTCATTTGTGGATGTTATATTTCATTACATATTCAATATTAAAATGTATAGGTCATGAAAAAAGAAAGGAGGCTATGTAGGAGGAGAAAGGGAAGAAAGGGCAATAATAAAGGGTAATGGGGGAATGAAAGAAAAATATCACATTTTGTCCTGAAGGCAAAATCAGGATATACACACACAGACAAACAGGATATGGAAGTAGAAAGGGGGCTATTGCTGGAGAGGAAGGGAATGTAGGAAGAGGGTCACGAGAGGGTAGTGGGAGAGGTGAAACTGAGTACTGTACAAGGATATGCATGTATGGAAATTTCATAATGAAATCCATTAAGTTGTACACTAAATTAAAAATTAGTAATAAAAAATAAAGGAAAAATTTTAAAAGTCAAAAATTGTTGCTTAATTATGTTCATGCAAATCATTATCAATATCATTATACTGTGGTTTTTAGTAAGTTATTTTAAATAAAACTGCTTTCCAAATAATTTACCTATTTCATTGGAACTTCTGCATGAAATGATAAAAAAAGAATGATATGCCAGTTTAAAATTTCCCCAATAACAGCTTTTGGATATATCTTTTCTGAGTTGATTGAGTTAACACAATTACTTCTTTCTTTGACTGTGGAGATTCAATTTTCTAGGCTAAATTATCTGGAAATAAAATGTTTCCTAACCAAGATATGAGCTGAACGACACAAAAGCTCTGTTGAGGTTATCTGGTAGGAAAATGAAAAGCACTATGAGAATGAAATTAATATTAATTATTTTCTGATATATTAGAGTTCATACAAACCAACTGTTGTGATGGAGAAGTAAAGAAATAAATCTTCCTCACTCCTTCCCCCAAATTACTTTTTTTTGTTCCTGTTCTTGATGTGCAGTTATAATGGACTTTGTCTAATGAAACTTTTTTCTTTCATATACTACAGAAGACATTATAGCCAATGAAATATTGAAAAGTGGCTCATTTAAGAAAAAAAAAAAAAAGATGGATGTGCTGACTCACACTTGTAATTCAAGCAACACAGGAGGCAGAGCTGGGAGAATTGTGAGTTTGAGGCCAGAGACAGCCTGCTTAACTTAGGGACATCTTGACTCAAAATTTAAAAAAGTAAGTAAAAAGGGGCTGAGAGTGCAGCCAAGTGGTAGAGAACTTGCATTGTACATAGAAGACTCCAGGTTCTATCCCCAAGTACCACAAAACAACAACAAAACCCTGTGAATTGAAATAACCACTAAAAGTCACACATGTGCATGTATACATATCATGCCTATGTCCTTTTCATTTAAATCACATGCTTGTGTATTTAACTGCCACCTGCATGAATCATTTTTTTGCATAAAGTCAGTCATAGTGCATTTAGCTATCTTCTACCTGAAGTCAGGAAGTAAAAAGCACCTGGAAAATAATTTAGTTGTGAACTGTTTCTAGATTATAATAATTTCTCTGAAGATTCCCCTTAAATTTCTACAATAAAACATGGACCATTTTAGGCTGGGTGCCATGGAGCTTGCCTATAATCCCAGTGACTGGGATTCTAAGGTAGGAGGATTGAAAGTTGGAGGCCAGACACAGTCTGCACAATTTAGGAAGATCATGTCTCAAAATTAAAAGCAGGAGGATGGGGTATAGCTCAGTGGTGCAGCACTTGCGTGAGGCCCTGAATTCAACCCTCAGAAATGGGGAAAAAAAAACATTTTAATGAGTTGTTTCACTACCTTTCTATATGTTTATGGAACTTTTTTATATTTATTTATTTTAAATATACAGTTATGGCAACAATCTAAAATTAGGGACAGACATTTCAATGACTAGGTGATGGAATATTTAAACATGCAAGAGTGCAGTCTAATAACTTTAAAAATTCTGTATGTGGTGAATATGGCCACAATGGTTTTGAGATGTGAAACAACTGGTTCATCAATTCACCCAGTGTTTCCCAGAGACTTGGGAGCCTGAGGCAGAAGGATCACAAGTTCAAGGCTAAAGGCAGCCTGCACAATTTAGCGAGACCTTGCCTCAAAATAAAAAATTAAATGGGGATCAGTTATCAAGCACTTGTCTAACATGACTGAGGTGCTGGGTTCAGTGCCCCAGTTGTGGGGAAAATTAAGGAATATTGGGTATTAATACAGTATTTAATCTTGAATCAATAACACAAGCAATATGATTTGACTCACAATACATAAGCTAAGGAGTAATATTGAGTATTTTAAGATGCATTCCTAGTATTAATAATTTGCATTAGTTATTTGTATTTTTGTGGGGCTGGGATTTAGCTCAGTTGGTAGAGCGCTGCCCTGCAGTCTCTGAGATCCTGAGTTCAATTCCCAGCACCCCAAAAATAGGAGAAGGACCTGGCAATCCACTCCCAAGGCAATCCCGAAACAGCCATTGAAAACCCTATAAGGGTCGCTATGAGTTGGATACCAACTCGACGGCACCTAACAATAACAACAATTTTTATTTTTATTATTATTTTAGAGAAAATCACATTTAATTTGAAAATACAGATTATTTTCCAGATAGAATATTGTTTTAGTATATTTTATATGCATAAAGAATGAATTATTGGATAAGTAATGAATCTCAAAGGAATAAAAATTGTTAAACAACTCTCCCTTTCTATTAGAGTAACCAGAGTGGCCAAATAACACTTATCTATGTGTTTATGGAAGGACAGAGTACATATTCATTACTTCTTATAATCAATGATATATAGGGAAAAAAGTACATTTATGCATAAATATATGCTTATGATAATTAGGCCATGTCATTGTTGTTGTTGTTAGGTGCCGTTGAGTTGGCATCTGACTCATAACGACCCTCATAGGGTTTTCAACTGCTGTCTGTTTCGGGATTGCCTTGGGAGTGGATTGCCAGTCCTTCTCCCATTTTTGTGGTGATGGGAATTGAACTCAGGACCTCAGAAACTGCAGCACAGCGCTCTACCAACTGAGCTAAATCCCAGCCCTAGGCCATGTCATATCTGGTGTTAAGAGTATGAGGTTCATTGGGCAGAGAGGATTCATTTTCACCATTTTCCTTACATGTCTGTTTATTATTATTATTATTTTAATTAGAACATTGGGGATCAAAGTACACAAATTAATTTATTTTCTTGTTGTTTTAAACAACTTGTTCTATAAACAATCCACAATAATGTCTCAGTGTCCTCAGTTGGTGAATGGAGTTCAGGTTTTTGGAAAAGAGAAGAGAGAAAGGTCGGAAATACTTGCTTATTTTGAACTCTGGGATCTTAAAAACTCCTGTTTTATATTGTGAAGAAATTAAAGTCTAGGAAGGCTTAAGATTCATTTAAATCCCCATAGCTTTCAGAGATTCAAAATTGTTCCTCAATAAATGTATTTTCAAATATAGACTCCCCCTTTCTGCCTCTGGCTCTCTGCCACTATTTCTCTCTATGGAAATAAAAGTGAATGAAACAATTAGAAAAATACTTACAGATGATCCACTTTATACAAAATGTACTCACCAAATATCATCTAGAGCTCAGTAACTTTAACCTGAAGTGTCATATCTGTGTCTTTTCTAATGGCTTTCAGTTAGTGTTTGTTTTGAAGTATTTTAAGACCAGGTCTGAGCTGAGTCTGTGGAAAGCATACTGTGATAAATTAGCCATGTCTGCTATTATTTTAGGAATAAGAGAACACAGCTCCTGAAGTTCTGACCCCACTTGCTTCAGTTGATGCTGCTGTAATAAGTAATCAAAAATGCAAAAACATCCTGTTTTATGGCAACATCCCTTTATGTAACAGTGTTGTAGGTCAGAAGTATAAACAAAACACAGCTGGGTCCTTGGAATAGAAACATCTTACAAGGTTGAGATCAGGATGCCAGCAAGGCTGCATTCCCACCAAATTGTTGGCAGAATTCAGTTCTATGTGGAGATCCCTATTTCCTTTCTGGGTGTTATCAGAGAGATTGTCTCAACTCTGGCTGCCAGCCTTCCTCATCACATTTTCCCCTTCATTTTCAAGCCTGAAAAGCTGCACACACTTCTCACACTTCGAGTCTTTTTGATTTCTGCCTAGAGCAAGAGAAGGTTTTGTTTTGTTTTGACTGTTCTTTTTTGTTTGTTTGTTTTGGTACCAGGGGACTGAACCCAGGGAGCTCTGTCACTGAGTTGCACCCTCCGATCTTTTGCTCTTTTTTATTGTTTATCTTGTGACAGAGTCTTGCTAAATTACACAGGCTGCTTCTGGCCTCGAACTTGTGATCCCCCTACCTCCACCTCCTGAGTTGCTGGGATTACAGGTTGAACCATCAATTATCATAAGCATATATTTATGCATAAATGTACTTATTTTCTATATACCATTGATTATAAGAAGTAATGAATGTGTACTCTGTCCTTCCATAAACACATAGATGTGTGGTGTTATTTGGCCACTCTGGTGTGTCTAATAAGGCTAGGGAAACTGCTCTTATAAGATTATGGGATTAAATTGGGATAACCCAGAAAATCCAGAATAATATCCCTTTTAAAGTCAGCAACCTTATGTGCACCTCCAAAGTCCATGTAGCCATGTAACAAAACACAGTCACTGGCTACAGAGAGGAAGCTACTGCCATCCATGGGAAGCCATTTTGGTTAAGACAGCAATTCTTCAAAAGTGCCAGGCAAACTATGCAGGTGCTTTGAAATAAAAACACATATTTCCAAATCATGTTGTTTTTCTAAAAGTGTTTATGAACCAGCAAGAAAAACATGTTTTAACCCATAAATCCCCAAAGAAGTATATTTTAATTCATTCCTTTGAGGAACTTTTAAATAAGGTCAAAATGTCTGAATCTTATTCTCTCAAGAATGAAGGCTGAGAGTATAATACTTCATATTTTTAAAAACACATTATGTTAGAAAAAATAATAAATTCACAAAATGCACATATAATGTAACTCATCTGTATTGGATCAGTTAAAAATCATTGCATAATAATTTAGAGAAATGAAAGAAAGTAAAACATTTAAGATTAGCTGTTTCAGCTAAGAAGACAGAAAAACGTGTCTTAGAAGTTCCATTGTCTTTATCTTTTATTTTGTATTTTTGAGACAGGATGTTGGTAAATTGAACAAGCTGCTTCTGGTATTGAACTCATAATCTTCCTCCTTCAGTTTTCAGAGTCACTGGGATTGTAGGCAGGCCTGTGCTTACAATCCTGGCCCAGCTTTTTAAATATTACAGTTTGTGTGCAAATAACAAATTTGACATGGATAATATAGAAGGACAGGGCTAAGGTTTAGCTCAGTTGGTAGAGAGCTATTCTGTGCTCTCTGAGGTTTGATTTCCAGCACTGCAAAAATGGGAGAAGGACCTGGCACCCTACTCCTGAAACAATCTGGCAACAATTAGTCATTGAGAACCCTATGAAAACTGAGAAGCACTAACATCTGGCTAGGTATGGCACAGTGTCAGGGAGTGTTTCAGTCTATTATATATAGAGTCTCTATGAATCAGACCTGACTCCATGAAACCTAACAACAACAAAAATATAGAAGGAAACAGAAAATTTTCATTACAAAATAACTTTTTTATTGATAGGTGCCATTCATAGCAGCCCTATGAATAACAGAAAGAAGCACCACCCAACACTGTGCCATGCTGGTACTATGTCATACCCTTTTCCCATTTTTGTGGTGCTGGGGATTGAACCCCAGTGCTCAGAAAGTTGTTAGAATAGCACTCTACCAACTGAGCTAAGCATTAGCCCATGATGGGGATAAATAGGATAAATTTTAGAACAGAGCACTCAACACTTTCAGGGAGATTAAACATTATGACATTTGAAGAATATTTTAGGTGACTGAAGAATAGAAAAGCAGACAAAAGAATTTTATTTGCTATCATCTGAAAAAACTTCACTGAAAGTGAAAGAGAGTAAATTTATTCTGAATGACTTTAAAAGGAAGATTTTTTGCTAATTACATGAAAGTAATAGAGGATCAGATATTTGGCTTAGTTAATATAAAAAGTGACTTCAATACTGTGAGAGCTGTTTAAAATTGGAAAAGCCTCTCCAGAGAGTGATTTCTTAGTAACTGGAGAATTTCAAGTAGGTCTAGTTGAGTAGTGGAAGGTGATATAATAAAGTGGCAGTGCTTCTCAAACATTAATGTCTGTTCCAACCACCTAGGAATCTAATTATAATGCAGTTTCTGAATTGAGACGATGCGCTTAAGATTTGCACTTCTAACAAGTCTCAAGTGATGCAGATTGCTGCTGGTCCTTTGGCCACACTTTGAATAGCAGTGTTCTTGAGGGATCACATGCACTCTGTACCAGAATGGGTGGGTGATCTAAGGTTCCTTTAACCCTCAATACTTTATTGAATCCTGTTTAACATGCCAGGAACTTGATTGCTTTCTTGATTAGGGAATTTCTATCATTCTTCTCATGCTGGCAACAGAAATTGGTTAAACTTTACAAGGCAGAATCATCAAAGAGATTGTCACCCCTGAAGAGCAGGATATCTAGGGATCTGTGCAGTTCTGAAGACTGTTTTATTTATGTCTCCTCACTGAAGCTTTGACAGTAAATGGTGATCAGAAATTTTTCTGATCCCTGTAGTAGTATCATTTCATTTTTTTTATAACTCTTCGTTGGCCTCCCTTAGAATGTTTGAAGAAAAGTTCTTACTGAGATGTTTATATTTGAGTTGTGCCGAAGTGACAACTGCATTTTGGCAAATTACATGTAGCAGACACAAAGGTGAAACAGTTTTGTACTTCCAAAGCCTTTTGTTGCTATTTTTATTCACTTTATGTTTAAGCTGTAAATTAAGGACTTAAAAGCTATAGTCACTTGACTACAGAGCGTAGGGACTGAATTCTTTAAATCTTTTAGACATTTTTGTCTTCTAAGCATTTTGTCATCATTAGCACATAGATTAAAACCATATTTACTTTGTCCTTAATTAAATTTTGTCTATAACTATACAATGCAGTTACTTCTATACTAAGAAAATTCTCCTTATAGTAAGTAGTGATTGGCTTACTATTGTATGATTGATTCTAGTCACTTTTTAAATACTGTGTGTGGAACTAAAAGAAAAAATATGATTTTCAAGTAATTTTTACAAGCCGTCACATAACACGTAAGTAAATAACTATTTTCCTTTCTAGTTTGTACTCTAACTTGAAGCTCTAACTTGAATTATACTAACAATTGGTGTTAGTGTAGTTCAATTGTCAGTACCTAGCATCAATAACCAAGCTTAAACCCCTACTAAAATTTTTTTAAAAGTATTTGCTTCAATCGGTTCCAGAAAGCTAACTGGAATATAACAACACCAAGAAATGTTTTAATTCTTGGCTTTTGTTTGCAATGCATCACCTACTAATCATTAGAAAGTGAAACGAAGGCAAAATTTGATGGGCTTGTCACAGATAATATACAAAATCATGTTAAATTGGTCTACAAACCAGGTTTCAAGCTTTGTACCCTGATTAATGGCAAGCATCTCTTATTTTAAGATGATGAAAGAGATAGTGAGTTTAGAAGAATTTAGGTTGACAGACTTGATTTAACACGTTGATAGAAAAGAAAACCATAGTGTCTTTTCATTTAGGTGTCAGTCACTGAAAAAAACCAATCCTCATAAATACTTTCTACTTATTTATATTCCAGCTTGCCTTCAGAGGAGACTGTCAGACAGTCACAAAGTAATTTTAGAAGATTTTTTTTTTTTTTTTCTGTACTGAGGGTTGAACCCAGGGCCTCGCACTTGCATGCTCTGCAAGTGCTGGACCACTGAGCTGCACCCCCAGCCCATTTTTTTTTTTACTTTTTGAGACAGGGTCTAGCTAAGTTTCACAGACTGCCTCTGGTCTCAAATTTGCAATCCTCCTGCCTCCACCTTCCAAGCCCCTGGGATTACAGGCGTGTGCCACCATGCCCAGTAGCAGAAGAATAATTTTTATACAAGTCCATGTTCCAGAGCCTCAAGATGGTCTGTCAAAATGGATTTTGTACTCAAAAATATTTAAGTTTTAAACAGTTGAGAAAATAAAATTTCTACAGAAATTTTCCCATCCTGACTGTGGATGGGTAAATGAGAGAATCTAATTGATTTAGCCATTGTGACACATAGAAAAACATCCTACCACAAATGTCCATATCATGTAGGTGAATGTGTCTTTATCATATGTCAAAGGGCTTAGCTCAGTTAGTAGAGAGCTTGCTCTTTGTGCTCTTAGGCCCTGTGTTCAACTCCCAGCACAGGGAGAAGAAGAAGAAGAAAAAGAAGAAGGAGAAGAAGAAAAAGGAGAAGGAGAAGGAGAAGGAGAAGAGGAGGAGGAGGAGGAGGAGGAGGAGGAGGAGGAGGAGGAGGGATGACAAAGACCAGGCAGCCCATTCTAGAAACAATGTGCCATTGAAAGCCCTACAGAAAACGGATAAACACTGACATACTGCCAGCATGGCACAGTGTTGGAGAATGTTTTGTTCTGTTGTACATAGGGTCACTATGAGTTGCATCCAATACAATAGCACTTAACAATGTCTTTAACACGCAATTTTTATGTTGCAGCATTCTCTTTGGTGTGGGATGTGAAATCAGGGGAGGCTTATTATGGAAAATGATTTCTAGGAGAAAATGAAAGTTCATAGAAATAGGAGGAAGTTGGAAACAAGTGGTTACAGCAAAGTGGAGCAAATGAGGAAAATCAAAAAAGCAATTAAAGAGTAGTAGGACAAATGGTTAAAATATTCAGACATTCCCACAAAAATTATTCAAAGGTAGTACCACCTGTGTCATAACCCATTATCATATTATATTGAAGGAAAGAAGGAAAAAGAGGGAAAATTCAAATAGCATTTTTATACTAAAGTGATTCCATGTTTTTTAAGTGTTATGAAGCACATGAAAGATAAATGTTTACCATCATTATGAAACAAACTTACTTTACTCAAGATAGTGTCTTTCTCCATCATACTTCAATATGTTATATTAGTATATATTTTTATATTCTTTATTTTATTTATATTTTCTGTTACTCTATTAATACCACAGTTGCTTAACTACTTTATGTTTGTTTTTAAATATTAATTCAGTTGGATTGATCTACAGATACAAATTTTATGGCTATTTGAATGAGATCGATATTAGTTCATTTGTAGAAAACAGCAGAAATTTGAATTGGAAAGTAAGATAAAACTAATGAAATAATAGATAATGCAATTCCTAGATTCATTTATCTATTTAATTGTAATTGATTAGCAACCAAAAATATTCCAGGTATGATAAAGCTTACCTGACTTCAATAGAAGATCAAGCGCTTTCATTCATTCCTTTCATAAATCAAATCGGGCTAGGTTCAGCTGTATATGTCCTTTAAATGACTTCAACAGGCTTTATCTGTCATACTTTGGTTCTAGAAATAGTTTTGAATTCTATTTTCTATCTCTTTCCTGAAATTCCTAATGCTGATATTCTTATAAAGTACTCTATTATTTCATCTTTGTTAATTTGAAGATATTGTTTAAAAATATACTGAAAAAATTAAACGTCCATAATTATTCACTGAGTATCTAAATGACAAAAACAGGAAATTTATGACCTCTTGTTTTATTATGATTTGCAATGGACTGAATGTGTATCCCCAAACTTATATATTGAGATTCTAAACCCAAAGGTTGTAGTATTGGGGTGGGGAGCCTGTGGAAAATAATTGAGTCAAAAGATAATTAAGGTAACAAGTCCATGAGGATGGACCTCTCACAAATAAGATTAATGCCTTTATGGATGGGATCCCTGAGAGTTCTTTCATTCTCTAACCACTGTATGAGGACTCAATGAGAAGATGGTAATGTGCAGCCTGGTGTAGGGCCCTCAACAGAAACTGAAATGCACTGGTACCCTTATCTGGGATTTTCAGTCCCCAGGAATACAAGAACTATCTTTTATTTTCTGCTTGTTACTCAGATTATAGCAGATCAAATAGCCAAAGACATTTCCTGAATGTCTTGATCTATAGAATTCCCAATTGCTGGCATTCCCATTTATTAGGAGGGAAGGGCTGAATACATACCCTTTCTTGTCTTGCAACACTCAAATTGTTGTTTTTGTTAGATGCCTTGGAGTGGTGTCTGACTTATAGCGACCCTCATAGGGTTTTCAAAGGCTGATTGTTTCAGGATTGCCTCAGGAGAGGATTGCCATGAACTTCTCCCATTTATGTGGGCTGGAAATAGAACCTAGGACCTCAGAGACTGCAGAGCATCACTCTATAGACTGAGCATAATCCCAGGCCTACACTCAACTTTTATTGGTTCAGTTGCAATCCATACTGAAGGCTAATATCTTTGATCTTCACCAGTAAATATTTTAAATCCTCTTCACTTTCAGCAAGCAGAGTTATGTCATCTGCATAATACAGTTTGTTAATGAGTCTACTGCCAATCCTGAACCATGTTCTTCTTCTTAAAGCCCAGCTTCTAGGATTATCTGCTCAGCATAGAAATTGAAGAGATATAGTGAAAGGATATAGCCCTGACACACACCTCTCTCAACTTTAAACCAGAGAGAGTTTTCTTGTTCTATTCAAACCACTGCCTCATGGTTCATGTACAGATTCCTCATGAGTACAATTAGGTGCTCTGCTATTCTAATTTTTCCATAACACACTCAACATAGATGCTTCTTTATATACTTTCTTATTTCCAATTCCTGCACAACTCCAAACAATATGGAATACTCTGTCATTCTTATTTATGTTGCTAGTGTAAAGCCTAAAATACACTGATAAAATTTCTAAATAAAATGTATCATGCTATATCACGTAGACAAAGTATTTATTTCAACATTCATGCTTAAGGTAGAATTTCATAAATTATTTCTATTTTTGAATAGCCTCTTGGCTTTGATTTAAATGTAATGAAATGGCTCTTCAATTTGAAGAGAAGTATCATGAACTAATATCATTTTTAAGTAATTATAATAATTACAGAAGTGTCAAAATTAATAGTGAACTAACTTGTCCAAGAAAACATGCCACTGTATAATGTGTGTGACAGAAATATTCTTAATTTTCAACAAAATGTGTGTCTATCACATATACAACTCCTTATTTCCAGAATTCATTATATTTCTTTAAAAGTTCCAATTACATCTATTATCTAAAAGGTGAGTCCGATATAGATTGTAGTAAAATTATTTTCTGAACAATCAACTGATGTCATAAGTGTCAAGAACTAGAATTCATGTCCCTTTGAATTAATGGAAAGCTCACAAAATTTGAAACTTACTGAAATACTATTCATTTCTGTTTTAGAAATGATCTTATTTGCCCTAGTTCTTAGTCGTCAGTTCTCTGTCACTGTGACAAAATTCCTGTGAAAATCAACTTAAAGAAGGAAACATAGTTATGCCTCATTATGGTTTCAGAGATTTCAGTCCGTTGCTCCTTGGCCCCATTCATCTGGTCGTGTGGTGATAGAGAATAACATAGTTGTGGGAAGTGTGTAGTAGAGCAAAGCTGTTCACCTCGTGGTGGCCTGGAAGGAAAAGATGGGAGAGAAGAGGAGGTCAGAGTTTCACTACCTCCTTCAACCGCACATCCACATTGGGCTAATTCCCCTACACCAGCCCCAACCTACCAACATTTCCTTCACCTCTGAATAGCATGAAAGACTGGAAAACATGCCTTCAAAGTTTTTCTTATGGAGAATGGTTAACATTCAAAACTTAGGACCAAGCTACTTAATATTTTGGCCCATGGGAAATTTGAAATAGAGAGAAATACAATTTTAGCCAGAAAATGTAAAAATAATTGTGAGTGATGAAGGAGAAAATTCACTGACAGAGAAAAGAGGGTGAGAGATAAAAGGGGGAAAAAAAGGGAAAGGACAAGAAAATTAAAGCAAAAAGTGGGTTTATGTACCTTCCCATAGCCACGTAGTCCTAAGGATCAAGGCTGCCTTTTCTTTTTTCTTATGTTATCTTTTTCTTTTCTTGAGTAAGGCCATTTAGTGTTTCTAGCAATCTACTGAGATCATCCCACATGTGACATGAGTGGCAGATGAAACTTACAACTTGCTCATTTTTCTTGGCAGTGAAATAGGAGCTAGAATTAGATGAATTAGCTCCTTCATCTTTCCCACACCTGTTTATACTATGCTTTGCATGTTTAATGCCAGAAGGATCTTTGAGTATAAGCAGATGTTTGCTTCTCCCACTGGAAATAATTGCCCTCATGCCAATTTATTCAGCTTTTCCATTTGCCCTCAAGGTAAATGATAGCCTGAAAGATTAGCATAAACCCACAAACTCTAAAAATTATGGATCGCAACAGACAAATGCCAAAAACCACTATTTTGTGAGTAAATTGAATATAACAAGAATGTCAGCAGGGTATTCGGTGCTTATTCATTTTACCTGACAAATTCAGCTGGAAGAAATTTGAAATATACGGTGTTTCTCTTGCATTTCTTTATAAGCTTTTGTCTTATTTTCTACCTCTAAAGAAGATATTCACCCATAGTTTCTGTAAACACTGTATATTATATTCATAAATGAAAAATTTTCAACTAATATGTTACCTACTATACACTCAGAAAATCTGTCACTTTATTGAAACCCAGATGTTGTTATCAATGTATCATCCTATTTATTCATTCACAGCAGAAAGGGTACAGTTTCTAAAGACTTTTTGTCAAATACTTAGATGATTCATTGTTATACTGTGATATGCATCTATTCAGACAGAATGTGGCAATTATCACCTTACTCCTATCAAGGTCTTTATTAAGTCTGTTTCACAGATTTGGTAATATTATACCTACCTATGATTTTTCTGCTCTTCCTTGTTTGTTGTTAGTACTGTTAAGTTGGGTCTGACTCATAGTGACCCTATGCACAATAGGACGAAACACCATTCAACACAATGCCATGCACATGATCTTTTTATATTTGAGCCCCTTGTTGCAGACACTGTTTCTTCTCATTTTACATTGTGCCACATCAACAACTGAAAGTCCCAGAGGCTTTACTCCATTCCCATCATTAAGTCTGACTGTATTTTGAGGAAGTAACTCTTGTTGTTTCTTGAGTGACTTCCAGCCTAGGATACACATTTTCTGGCACTATATTTGATAGTACTTCTCTGCTATTCATAGCGTTTTTCAATGGCTAATTATTTGGGGAGTGGGATGCCCAGGCCTTCTTCCTAATCTGTCTTAGTTCAGCTGAAACCTGTCCAACAAGGACAATCCTGCTGGTATCTGAGATACCAACCAGTACCACAGCTTTCACCATCACAGCATCACACAAGACCCCACAGCACAATAAGCTGAAACACACTTGGGGGCTGCTCTTCCTAGGGTGGCATGATTCCTCAACACTTTCAACATAAAGTCTAATGGATTTGATCTGTTCAGCATCATATGATTGTAAGAAATTGCACTCATACACACTTTTTCTTCATATTTTATCCTGCCACCAAATGAAGTCCTACAATACAAGAAATGATCTAAAGGGAAGCCTTCTGTATTTTAAGCACCTTAATTGTCATTCATTTTTTTCAATTGTCATGCCAATCAAGTACAAGCATAACCATTATTTGAATGATATAATTTGTGACCATTTGTCACAATAACAGAAATATCAACTGACTATAGAAATATTTCATTAAAATGTATTGATAAAAAGCAAAATAAATAGAGTGATGGAAACAGTTCTGGTCAAAAGAAAATATCAGTAAGTTTTAGATATAAATACTAGAAAAATGTTTTATCAATTAAATATTTTGTTGTTAGGTTCCGTTGAGTCGGTATCCAACTCATAGCGACCCTCTGTACAACAGGGGAAACACTATTGTCAGTGCTTCTCTGCTGTTCATAGGGTTTTCAATGGCAGATTGATTTTTGGGAGGGGGTTGCCAGGTCCTTCTCCCAAGCCTACAGCTTCTGGTGTTCCCAGGCGGTCTCCCATACAGGTACCAACCAGGCCCGACCCTGCTTAGCTTCCGAGATCTGACGGGATCGAATGCCACAGGGCTATGGCTGCAGGCTTGAATTAAATATATCCATCTTAAATCCAGAACAATATTTTGCCTAGTGTTTATGGTTTTATACTCAGACAAATATAAAAATCAACTTAATCAGATTATATATATTTAAAATACCAATAATCAAGGTACTCATGAAAAATAAGAAGTAGAAAAGCATTTCCTGTTATATTACCCTAGTTTATACAACATACACTGCCTTCCGCTTCTGAGATGAATAGTGGAGTCTGAGGCAAAGGAATGTTCTTGTTAAATGGATTTTATTTCCCTTTCTCTGAAAATACTATTGGCAGCCTAGGCTTTTACATAGTCTTATCACTTTATAACTCACTGATGTAGGGAAGTATGAAATCACACAAACTGCATAATGTTTTGGCCAATGGCTTATCCATGTTTCTGTATAAGATACAAATTACTTACCTACATGAGCTTAATTAATATTGGTCCAGAAAATTCAAATAATTCATAAATAGCTTCACTTATGTATGTTTTACTCATAAAAATATGTGGAATAAATATGCTGATTTCTTAAAGCTTGGAATGAATTCTGGGAAATCATCTATAAAAATATCTTAATAGATTTTAATCTGAACTGAAGAGATGTGTCAGAAGCTTTTAATACTCTGTTATCTGAAACAACACAAAAGTTTTTATTGTAAAATCAGATCCATTAGAATCAGAAATATTACTCATTTTCAAGCTTTTGTTAAAACTCTGAGGACATAAGGATTTGTGATGCCCAGGTAAATTTGGTAACCACTTTCTGCTACTTCTCATATTTTTTACTGCTACATTAGAATGTGTCTGGCTCAGATTTAGTATATTAAGTATTTAAATATTCATGATAAGAATCAAATATACAACTCAGGAGGCTGCAGCAGGAGGATCAAAACTTAGTGAAGATTACTCTTCAAAGGGAGGTGGGACTCAGGATATAGCTCAGTGGTAGAGCACTTGCCTAGCATGAGCAAGGCTATGCCTTTGATCTTGACACCTAGAAGAGGAGCTGCCAGTGCCCCTTTCCCCTACAAGGCCACTCAAGGAAGTGTTTACTCAGGTTCAGCTGCCAAGCCATTCCCATTCAGACACCTCTGCAGCCAGAGTCCAAGAGGGCTCAGACACTGCTTGAGCTAGCAACAGATATTGGTGTTATGCGTGTGACGCTGGGATTGCAGACAGTCAGTATGCAGGAGCTAGAGGGTCATGGAGGATTCCACTGAGATTTTAAATGAAAGACGAGGAATCCAGGCAGTCTATGACAGGATCAGGATCCCTTCACGCAGACCCTAAGAGGTACTATGTGAAGTTGTGAGTGAAGCTGAAGTTGCCCTGGAGATGCCAGGCTACTAGAAATACCAGGAATGTAGAAGATATAGAGAGACAAGAAGTGGAGGCAGCTCAAGAGAGAAACCATGTGAACTACAGCATTAACTGCCATAGGGGAGGGGCTGCTGAGGCCTGTTGGAGCTCATGTCATGACCTAGATGCATACACATGGGGCTACCGGTTTTAAAGTTTGCTTAGCTGGTTTTTGGGCTGGGATTTAGCTCAGTTGGTAGAGCACTGCGCTGCAGTCTCTGAGGTCTCGAATTCAATTCCCAGCACTGCAAAAATGGGAGAAGGGCCTGGCAATCGACTCCCAAGGCAATCCCGATACAGTCGCCATTGAAAACCCTATGAGGGTCGCTGAGTTGGATACCGACTCGACAGCACATAACAACAGCTGGTTTTTAGTCTGTCATTGGTTCATTCCTTTCTTGCTGGGCTACTTTTCCTCCTTTCTTTAATGGGAATGTTTAATATGCACCATTTTATCTTGGAAGTAATTTTCTTTTTAATTTTATCTGGATTCACAGATAAAAGTTTGCCTTGAGTCTTAGAAAAGAATTTGAATTTAGATTTTTGAGCAATAGTGGAACTGCTGAGACTTCAGGAAATCTTGGACATGGACTAAATGTATTTTGCATTGTGAGATGGTCATGAGACCCTGGGGACCAAGGGCAGAATGTTACTGTTTGAATATAAATATCTTCCATAGGCTGATTTTTTGAATGATTGGTCACCAGGTGTTGGAGCTATTGTAGGATGTTTTGGAAACTTTGGGAGGTAGGGCATAGCTGGAGGAAGTAGATCACTGGGGGTATACCTTTGAAGGTTATGGAGTCTGTAATTCTGCATTTTCCTCTTTTTTATGTCTGCCATAAGAGGAAGAATTTCCTCAGCCATGTGCCCCTGCTGCCATGATATCTGGCCCAAGCTCATGGATGCAAGTAACCATGGACTTAAATCTCTGCAACTAAAAGCTGAAATATATCTTTCCTTCTTTATGGTGTTTATGTCACACAATTTTGTTACTGAGATGATAAACGTAACTAATATACTATACCATTGTAAAATCATTCTGTAGAGAAGGGTTCTCTTGGGACAAGGTATTTTGAGTGTGCTTATCAAGATGTCTGTTAGTGGTATGTATATAAAAGAAGTGAATTGGGACCACTTTGTTTCTTGCTGGCGCTTTACTTGTTAAATGTGGAGAATAGACTGAAGGTAGACACATACATTGTCTTTGAGATTTGTGTAGCAAGAGCTCTTCAGAAACCTTTCCTTAGTAAAATTTATATAAATGTGAGATAGTATAATAAAAATTTGAAACTTAAACACTAAGAAGCAGAGTCTGGAGGGAAATTAGACAAGAGATCCTTGGATATAGTGATATATATATATATATATATATATATATATATATATATTCTTTGCCATACTGGGGGTTGAACCCAGGTCCTCATGCTGGCATGCTTTGCAAATGCTATACCACTGAGCTGCAAACCCAGGCCCCCCCCCCTTTTTTTGTACTTTTTGAAACAGGATCTCACTCCATTACAGACTGCCTCTGAGTTCCTGGGATTACAGGCATGCACCAGTGTACCCAGCTCATGTTTTAAATTCTTAAAATGATTAAATGACCTGATCTAGGGTATTATTTGTGAGAAAAAAGGACATTTAATATTGGAAAGTTTTAGATTTCATAAAATTTACTAATTCTGTTGAAATAGAATTATGAGAGTAGTCAAGGACACTTCTGATTTATAGATTAGGAATTATAAACTCTATTTGAGAAGAGATTTTTAAAAAGGAAAAACAGGCATATAGATTTCTCACAAACACTGATTTTGTTCACTAGTACAGGCCCTTTCATACTGTATGAAAAAGCATAATTTTTATTAGTCTTGTTAGTCTCTAAATGAAATCAATGGTATGGTTAAAACACCAAAGCTAGGTACAGCAAATCAACAAAACAATTTGAAAATGCTCTTGTTTTCAGGTGCTATCAAGTAGGGTCTGACTCATGGCAACCTTCATAGGGTTTTCAATGGCTGATTGTTTCAAGATTGTTTCCAGAACAGATTGCCATGTCCTTCTCCCATTTTTTGAGGTGCTGAGTATCAAACCCAGGTCCACAGAAAGTGCAGCGTAGCACCCTACCAACTGAGTTAAACCCTAGTCCTGAGGATAATAGAAACAAATGAAAAATATTTATGAGCTGGTTTCATCATAAATAATGGAAACAAGCACCAAGACCCTGTAAGACATTATATTTATTTCATAAACTTAAATTTTGTACTTGAAAATTACATCAATTGAAAATTTAAAATGAGCAACTTATTCTATAATTAAAACTACCAATACACACTTCATGTTGTGAAATTACTAGTTTTATGTCAGTCATACAATAGAAAAGTTATTTTTATTTCAATTTCAATTCTACTTCATTATTATACCAAGTATTAGTCTTTTATAAAATAGCTCTTGGAGAACTCTCTGGAGAGAAATTAGGATAGAGTAATATGTTATGTAAATTTGGAGAGAAATTAATTCATATAATTAACTTTTAGGCAGAAAAAATTGGTATGTTTCTTTTTTATAATCATGTTCACATACATAAATGTATAGTTATTTTTATAACATATGTACATATTTTCCTTTCATACTTCAATTCAATATTAAATACTTCATATTTGATCTAAAATTTCCTATCAGTCCATATGATATCTTTAGTAAAATTAATTTTCTGTTACAATTGTGTCAGCTATTGCATTTGCACTACTGCTACTATTATCCTGGCTTTTAACTAAGCACTGCATTCTATTGTTGTTGTTGTTGGTATCACTACACAAAATTCTAATCTTCATGTGATCTTTTAGCCCTCTAAAACCATTGAAAGGGTGCAGATTATTTTTGAGAATGCATGGTGAAAAATTAACCCAGGTATTATATCACATAATTTCTGTTTTATGACAAGAACAGCTACACTCCTCTTATTTAACAAAAATTCTGACAAAATCTAATTTAATAAATTATAATCTTCAGGTTGTACTTTGGACTTCTTCATCATTTACCATTTTAAAACATCACTTTCTGCTGGGCACAATGACACACGTGTGTCATCCCAGTGATGTGGGAGGCAGAGGCAGAATCATAAAGTCAAGGCCAAAGGCAGCCTGTATAACTTAGACCCTGTCTCAGAAAAAAAATAAAAATAAAATGGCCCGAGGAGCAGCCTGAGAATAGAACACTTGCAAAACATATGTAAGTCCTTGGGTTCAACCCCTAAATTCCACAGAAATAAACAAACAAATAAATATAAATAAATAAATTTTAAAAATATAAAAACAGTCTCTACATAATGTGGATCCCCAGAATACAGGCACTCAGGCAAAGTTAGAAGTGCAAAAGGTTTTTGAGGATGATATCTATGGAAAACTAAAATGGGAGAAACTGAAATTGAAAAAGAAAAGACTCTAGAAATATGTGAAAAGAATGGAAGAAATCAGGAATGGAAAAAGATATTCTCTTATAAGGATGTTGATCTGATAATATATTGATTAGTTCAACACTGGGATCCAGAACAAAGATTGCCTGTTAGAGAAGACATGCTTAGTGCAGAAATCCTGCAGGCTACCTGTGATGACAAGGCCATTCCCTTGAAAATGAAAGTGGATTCTGAGTATACATCTTTCCAACTAGAACCTGTCAACCAAGTGAACTCCCGTAACAACATAAATTCTTCTTGAAATGATATAAAGATATCAGACTTCTTTAAATTCAGCAGTATACCCCTTGTGCTGCGTGAATCCTCTTCTATATAAATGTTCAGAGATACACACTTCCAAGAGATTTTTCATGTTTTTTTCTTTCCAATGAAACATTTTGAACGTACAGAATTGTAGGCTGAATTACACCTCATCCATTGTAGTCCCCTCACTGGTTTCTGGACAATAATTCATATTCATCTTACTCTCCTCTAATTTCCACTTTAAATTTATATTACCAATAAAACTTTTGCTGTTTTAAGTGGACTATCTGGTAGTATGACTCAAATCCTTATGTTGGAAAGTTCTAAGACTTTATTAGCCATCTTTTTATCAATACATAGTTATACTTACCATTCATATTCCCAATTTGATAAGAGATTGACAAGTAGCCACATGGATCACCTGTGCACTATACAGTCTTCACTGACCCTGTCATGTTGTAGCAATTCAGACTTCTTTTAATCTGAGCATATTCTCCATTCAATGATAATAACTTCTCTTTCACAGTTGTTCATCGGCCAAATAAATGTACACTGCTCAGGCAGTAAGCATAGATATCTGATTTATGGAATCTTACCTCTGTTTCCTCCATAAACTTTAACCTGAAGACCTCAGAATTTTACAAAGATGAAAACCACAGCATCATTCTCTAAGTAATTGGGAATGGTGGAAAGTGAAACCACTCTTCCACCCTTCTAGTGGTTTCTCAGTTCTTTGTTTGTCCTATTTTGCATGCAATACCTTATAGAGTTTTCTCCATTCATTGTGTCCAAACATTCTTTAAGACCGGGTGCTTCTATTAGGTGCAGTGTATAATATTACCATTGGATCTCATGATCATGGTCACATTTTTGTACTTCTTCTACTGTGAAATAAGTTTCTTGATCAAATGCTATATTATTATTGTATTATCATAATAATTGACCAGGTATTTGAAGAGGTTCTGCATAATGGTGTCCACTGAAGTCCTTATGTGAGGAAAGACAAGCCCATAAAAGGAACTGAATGGCTTTTTATTATGAAACCTAATATTTGTTGACTTGTCATTGATCAGCATTATTTGTTTTCTTACAGAAAACACACCATTTTACAGAATTGAGATTTGTCTCTATTTCTGACAGGTTTGTTATTCAGAGACAAAAGTAGCCCAATTTTCCTTTATAAGAAGGATCAAATGCTATTTGGGCTACATGCTGCTTCCATTTCTGCCATTCTCGTCACTCTATCCCAGTTATGTTGTGGTGGGATAACATCACATGGCAGAAACGTTTTTCTGTTTGTTTGGTCTGTGCCTTTTCTATGGTGAATGCTTTTGGGTAATGTCAATATGTGATTTAAAAAAAATGTTCATAATTAATGCCCTAGCTACATATAAATCTGTGTGTTTCTAACAATTACTTTTTTATTGCAGACATTTAATTGTATTTTTAAGGTTTTTTAATAGATTGCCAGGCAATTTATTAGCATCAATGACTTCATATATATCATAGGACCGTGCCATTTCTTTCAGGATGTACCACTCATTTGTCCCTCAATTATGAAGATTTTTCTATGCCACCATCATTCAAGGCCACTGAAGTGTAGTTATAAAGCAACCACAATTCATAAAACTTCCATAAAGAATATTATGGAGCTGGGGTCCATTGCACATGCCTACAATCCAAGTGACATGGGAAGCTGAGGGTGGAGGATTGCAATTTCAAGGTTAGAGGCAGCCTGAACAGTTTGGCTGGGTGCACCTTAGTAGTATTGCATTTGCCCAGCATGCATGAGGCTTCTGCTCACTCCCCATAGTATTATAAGAAAAAAGAAAAAGGAAAAAAAAGAAAAAGAGAGAAAAAAAGGAATAAAGAAAAAAAAACAAGAAAAGAAAAAAACAAGAAAAGGAAGGAAGGGAAGGAGGGAGGGAGGAAGAAAGGAAGGAAGGAAAGTCAGGAAAGAGGGAGGGAGGAAAGAGAATTCTGGATGCTTTCTCCTCTTTAATATAGTGGAGTACGAGACCCCTCTGTAACAAAGACTTTAGCTGCATGTAGGCACTCTTTATGGGTGATATGAAAGATCTGAACTACTTGCTTACCTACTTATGCTGCTTGTTTGATCTTTTTTTGTTATACTTAGGCTCAGTTATGACAATTTCTCAAGTAGAGTGGACTGTATCTAGGTATACTGGGCTTTGTAACTTTAATGAATAAATTTTGATTTATATTCATTTGGTTTCTAATAACCAAGCATTTGATTTCTTATGGGATTTGGAAGTACATCAAGACATCTAGAGTTATTTTTGTTTGTTTATCTTTAATAAACATTTCTCTGAAGAAGGTAGCATGCTCTTATTCCAGAGTCGCAGGAGATTATATGTGGATTGTTCATCTAGGGCATGCAAGATTATATGCATAAAGGAAAGGATTGTTTTCACCTTATCTTAGCCCTCCTGCAGAGCATATTCTTATCCAGTAATCACTGAAAGTTGAAGCATTTTGAGTTATCAAGTTTATAGTTCTGAGAATATCTCAGGTGGGGAATATGATGTCTCCACAGCTCAAAGAGACCTATTATTGTGTTCCTTTCCTGGGTAGCAGAGATAGTGAGATGCAGAAAATCACCTTTTACTTCAGAGTAGATGCTCCAACATGCTCCTTGCCACTGAATTAGTAAATATACCAATTCAACAGGTACTTTAATATCTGTATGATTTATCTCCCATCCTCTGTATCACATGCATACTAGCAATTCTTCTAGTGTAGTTAAGAAAGTACTCATGCTAATAGTCATAGTATTCATGATGATGAGCAAGATATCAACCAAATGGATCAATAAAATATTCTGAGATTATATATTCTATTCTGTGAGACTATATATGACAGTGATCTAGAGAATTAGTACAGCTCTAAGTTTAGTATGTATATTTTTGTACTATTTTTAATGTGAACTATTTGTTATCCTCATGATTCTTTGATATGTAAACTAACAAATCTAAAAAATCAATATTGATATGCAATATTAGTTTTTACTATGTTTTACATCAGCATTTCAGCTGTGACTATTTATTACTTAATGTATCTAATGGTAAACCCATAGTCACTCTCAGGGAGACATTTCATTTCTACAGGGGAAAGCTGGGTGAATTACATGGAAATGTGACAAGGATCACCACAGGAATATATTTAGTATCTTTAATGGTAGCATGTACATCTGCCATTCTAATCCAGACGATATTGTTATTGATTTACTCTTATGTACTTGAAAAGAGGGCAAATTTGGTGATTTTCAATAGTTTTACCTATAATAGTAGAACATATTCCATAGTTCAAGTACCTACTAGAAAGATGTATCTAAATTCCAAAATGTCAATCCCAACTACACAACCAGGACCTAGGGAAGTGACGACAAGTTGGGTACAACACTCTAAAGAAAGTCTTTGACCATAGTCCATTTATAACTAGACTTCCAAATGGTTGCAATACAGCAGTGAACATAATAAAATTTTTCAGCTATTCAGATAGTATTATCAACTCATACTCTAGGCCCAATAGTATGATGGTTAATTTTATGTGTTCAATTTACTGAGTTAATGGATGACAGGCAGCTGGTAATCTGTTACTTCTGTCTGTGTGCATATATCTAAAAGATGTTGTTGTTGTTGTTGTTGTTGTGGTTGTGGTTGTTGTGGTTGTTATGTACCATCTAATCCAGTCTGACTCATAGTGACCCTCATGGGGTTTTCAATGGTTGATTGTTTTGGGATTGCTTGAGGAGATTAGCCTCTCAACCAGTCCACCAGGTAATGGAAGATCTGTTCTCATCACTGTGGGTGGGTGTCAAACAACCCATTAAGGGATCTGATAGGGCAAAATGTGGAAGGAGGTGTATTCTCTCTCCTGGCACTGCACGATCCATTTTCTTCTGCTTTTGGATATTGGAGCTTCTGGTCCTTAGATCTTCAATCTCAAACTCAAAATTTCACATTGGCTCCCCGATATCTCAGTTATTCAGATGGAATTATAATACCAGTTTTGATGGTTCTTCAGTTTTCAGTTTACTGTAGGACTACACAGCCTTCCTGGTCATGTGAATCATTATCATAATATATTCATTCTTTATCTATTTATCTGTCTACCTACCTACCTACCTACTTATCTAATTACCTATATTATTTGTTTTATTTATTTGGAGAACTCTAACTAATAAACATAGCCATTGGAATATCAGAGTATTTTCCTTTTCCATTATACAGGGCTATGAGTCTGTACATTATTACCATGTGTATATGCCATAAGGTCTCAGTCATCCTCTTATGTAAGAGTTTTAAGTGTGAAGACTGGAACTGATCCAAAGATCAAAACTTTGTATTTAGCAAGTGCTCTCCTGCTTCTGTATATTTGTTCTTCCTTTTGTTTGGTTACTCTTTGTGTGTGTGTGTGTGTGTGTGTGTGTGTGTGTGTGTGTGTGTGTGTGTTGTTTTTGTATTTGTTGTATTTGTTTTGTATTTGTATATGTATTTGTTTTGTATTTGTATGTGTGTTTGTTGTGATTGTGTATATATTTGTTGTTGTTGCTAGGTGCCATCGACTTAGTGTCCAACTCATAGCAATCCTATGTACAACAGGGAAACACTATTGTCAGTGCTTCTCTGCTATTCATAGGGTTGTCAATGGCGGATTGATTTTTGGGAGTATGTTGCCAGGATCTTCTCCCAAGCCTACAGCACCTGGTGTTCCTAGATTGTCTCCCATCCAAGTACTAACCAGGCCTGTCCCTGCTTAGTTTCTGAGATCTGATGGGATCAGAGACCACAGTGCTACAGCTGCAGGGGAGAAACATATATATATATATATATATATATATATATATATATATATATATATATATATATATATATATATATATATATATTGTAATATCCTCATAATCTGTCTGTTTAATTTCCCCCTGGGCACACTATATTTATTAGCCATCTCTGATTTCTTTCCTTCTTTCTTTCTTTCTTTCTTTCTTTCTTTCTATCTTTCTTTCTTTCTTTCTTTCTTTCTTTTTTTTTGAAAGTTTGAATGTACAGCTCAATGTGTTTCATTCTGACATGCATTTCATTATGACATTTCCATATATGCACTTTGTTGTACATTGCACTGATAAGTTCCCCTTAACTTCTTGTATACTTCCTCCCCCCATTCCACCCCCTCAACAAAGACCTCTCTTGGATTTGCTTGTCTTTTTTGGGGAATATTTTTCTATATATCCTTGGATCCCAATCATGTTTAATATAGAAGCTTTTTCTGTAGTGAAATATCTTTTTACATTATCAGTACTGCTACATGACTTTTCTAGCCCATCTGTATTATCATTTTTTGATATTATTGGTGTTATTATAATTATTTCCAGAACTATTAAAGTTGGGCTGTTCACCCTGAGGTGGTCCCCTCCCCATTGCTCACTCCTTCTTGTTCCTCCTCTCCCCCTTCTCCTCTCCCAGGATTTCCTCCTTTTGCTAGATTCCTCCTTCATTCTTTTGCGGTCCCCAAATTGTCCCTTCTCAGAAAGATCAAATTTAGCTTTTTATTGTGTTCTGACCTCCACATTGGATTTTTTTCCTTCTTTTAATTTTTGATTCAGCTCCCACATATGAGTGAGAGGACATGATATTTCTCTTTCTTGGCTTGTGTTCGTTCACTTAAAATAATTTTCTCCAATTCCATCCATTTTGCTGCAAATGGCATTATTTCACTCTTCTCATTGCTGAGTAGTATTCCATTGTGTACATGTACCATAGTTTTTTTTTATCCATTCTTCTGTTGATGGGAACTTGTTGATGGGTTGATTCCACATCCTTGCTACTGTGAAAAGTGCTGCATTGAGCATGGAAATGCAGGTATCTCTATGGTATGATGACATATCTCCCTTTGGCTAAATTCCCAAGAGTGTTATAGTTGGGTCATATGGTAGATTTATTTTTAGTTTTTCCAGATATCTCCATATTGATTTCCAAAGTGGTTAGGCTAATTTGCAGCTCCATCAACAGTATAAGAGGATTCCCGTTTCTCTGCAACCTCACCAGCATTTGTTGTTATTTGTTTTATTGATCTTGGCCATTCTTAGTGGAGTAAGGTGGAATCTCAGAGTTGTTTTAATTTGCATTTCCCTAATGGCTAGCGATATTGAGCATTTTTTTCATGTGTCTCATGGCTTTATGGACCTCTTCATTTGAAAACTGTTCAGTTCCTTTGCCCATCTCTAGTTTCTTAAGGCCAAAACACCTCAATGGTACTCTGGGATTACAATAATTGCAACACTTTCACTTTTGGTATATAAATATCACTATTTGATTTTGAGGACTCATCATCACTACCAGACCATATTCTGTGATAGATTTTCCTGCTAGCATCTCTGGCTTTCTTAGAAGGTACCATTGCATAAGAGTTTATTGTCCTCTCACCAATGAATTCCTATTGACTAAAACTTATACAGCCTGCAGCTGTGGCCCTGTGGCATCTGATCCTGTCAGATCTCGGAAGCTAAGCAGGGTAGGGCCTGGTTAGTACCTGGATGGGAGACTGCCTGGGAACACCAGAAGCTGTAGGCTTGGGAGAAGGACCTGGCAACCCTCTTCCAAAAATCAATTTACCATTGAAAACCCTGTGAACAGCAGAGAAACAATGACAATAGTGTTTCCTCTGTTGTACAGAGACTCGCTAGAGTCGGATACCGACGGCACCTAACAACAACAACAACAACAAAACCTATACAATGTCCTCTAGAATTGTCTATGGAAGGCCTTCACTGCCACCATCTTCTCCTCCTCCTCCTCCTCCTCCTCCTTCTTCTTCTTCTTCTTCTTCTTCTTTCTTCTAACT
>VMDO01012724.1:47938-61120 GCA_007922755.1 Pedetes capensis | reverse complement strand
CTCTAGCATTGTCCTTGTCTTTAAGTCCTTTTAGACAATCCTTAGATGTGTCAATCTTATGAGACTTCAAGGAGGGGGGCACCCTAAAACTTTGGGAAGAACCAATTTGAGCAGGGGCTGAAGTTTAGCTCAGTTGGTAGAGTGTTGCTCTGTGCTCTCTGAGGCCCTGGGTTCAAGCCCCAGTACTGCTAAAATGGGACAAAGATGTGGCAGTCCACTCTTGATGCAATACCAGAAACAATCAATCATTGAAAATCCAAGAATAGCAGAGAAGCACTAACAATAGTGCCGGGCAAGGCACCGTGTCAGGTAGTGTTTTGTCTGTTGTACATAGGTTCGCTATGAGTCGGATCCAACTTACTGGCACCCAACAACAACTTGAGCAGAGATGCACATAAGAGCAGTTCACTTTATAGACTCACAGATCCACAAGGAGAACTTCATATCTCTGGAAACAAGTGTCATGGAAACCCCTGGTTGTTGTAGGGGGAGGAGTTCCCAGGCATGTGGGTTATAGAGTTACTTCGAGAAATGTGGAGGGACCAATGTGGCTGAAAGCCTGCTCTTTATTTTTCTTCTACAGATGAAAATCCTACTGCCCAACTTTTTCTAGTCCTGTAATGCATAAGATCTGCTTACATGGTGGGTAACCCTTGGAAAACCCAACTGTGCTTGTAGTTTCCTGTTACTGAGCGCACTGAGCAAAGGCAACTCCTGGTACTGACTCTAATCCACTGGCATCCGAACTGATCAGAGCAAAGGAGAAGCCACAGAAAGGAGGATGTGTGGGGAGGTAAGAGTAGGTGGTGAGAGGGTGGGCAGATGAGTTGCGTTGCTTTTCTGTGCAGCCTAAGTGAGAGTCAAAGAACAAAAGAGTGATTGAGAAAAGAAACAGTGTGGCTAACATGAGAAACTGCAATTTACCCTGTTTTCAATAAACCTTGGTGGGAAACCTAAGACTGAGATTATATCAAAGGTCGCAGAAAAGAACAACCACAGAGGGGTGTAAGACAGACTTGCAAAATAAAACTGAAGCAGATCCAGGTTTCCAACAAGCCTCCCCTCCATTGACCTCATTAGCTGATGTGCCCAGTTAATCTAAGTTAAGGGTGTATCTGGTGAAGGGCAGGTCTTGGGAGCCCTTTTGGTGAGGTTTTCTGCAACTATTGCCTTTGTCTTGATGCAGGTTTTTCTCTAAGGGTGATCTACTGACCTCCTGCCTTGGAATCACCTAAAGGGTTTGCAAAGTTGCAGATTCCAGGGCTTCACTTCAGACGGCCCAAAGCACAGTGTCTGTGAATGTGGCCTGGGAATCTGCATGCTAATGCACTTATCAGAAATGCATACATACAAAACTGGAGAACCACTAGATTCTAAAGGAGAACAAATGGCTGGAGAGGGCGATCTAGAGAGAATGGAGGCAGTAAGATTATACCACGGAGGCAGTGATGCCTGGGCCGACAGGGCCTGTGCAAGAGCAGGCAGCTTCCTGTTGGTGGGGAGGGCTGGCTACTAAGACCAGAAACCCAGAGAGCCTGGAGAGCCCCAGAGAACAGAGGAGTGGCATGAGGCACGTACCAAACACCGTCAGTGAGAGGAGGAGGTTCTTCCCCAGCTTGTCACACAGGCGCAGGCCCAGGTGCCGGTGCTTCGGCTCCTCTGAGCTGAGGTGGCTGTCGTGCATGCGCACTTCCACCTGCTTGGGCATATTGTTGGCACTGCGACAGAAGCAAAGGCAGTGGTTAGAGACAGAGGGCCCCTCCCTGGATAGCCTCAAGGGCTCAGGGGATACGGGCCACCCCCAGGCACAGCTGAGAACATACAAGAATTCCAGTTCACCTGGAGCAGGACAGTAGGACACACCTATGTGCCAGGTGCTTTAATGTCCATTACCTTGGGTCCTCACAGTAAATAAAGGAACATCACAAACACTGGTTGGGTTTCCCAAGAGTCACTCTCTATGCCAACTCTGGGAGGGCAGCCTCCACCCCATTTTACACAGATAAACCTGCCATGGTGCTGGAGACGTCCATTGAATATACCATATACTGCCAAAAGAACCAACAGATCTGTCCTAGAAGAAGTGCAGTCCGAGTGCTCCTTGGAAGCAAGGATAGCCAGATTGCATCTTACATATTTCGGACATGTAGTCAGGAAGGACCTATCCCTGGAGAAAGACATGTTTTGGAGAGTGGAAGGTCAACGAAAAAAAGGAAAACCCTCCACCAAATGGATTGACACAGTGTCTGCAACAATGGGCTTAAACATAAATAAGATCGTGAGCCTGGCACGGGAAGTGTTGAATCGGGAAGTGTTTCAATCTGCTGTACATAGGATCTCTATGAGTCAGACTCAACAGCACCTAACAACAACAACAACAGCTTTGTAAAGGTCTAGGAAATGGAGATTCCAATTCAGATATGTCTGGCTCCAAAAGCCTGAACTCTTTAATAATAATAGCAACATGTGACATTTTCAGGAGAATCACAGCCAGAGTTACAGTGAACTAAAAATGCCTCCTGGGAGAAGGATCTGGCAATACACTCCCAAGACAATCCTGAAACAGTCTGCCATTGAAAACCCTATGAGGGTTGCTATGAGTCGGATACCGACTCGACGGTACCTAACAACAACAACAACAACAACAAAAATGCCTCCATACTCACTTTCCACATCCTGCACACACAAAAGTCACAAAGGCTGATCACCCAAGTCTTACCTTTCTAGATAGTTTATCCAGCTAAGAGAAAGTTCAATCTACTGTGGTTTTTAAAAGGTTGCTTGTATTATCAGGGCTCTTCTAAATTATCCATGAGGCAATATCATTGGGTGTCAAGGACGTACGGCTATATGAAGTATTTCTATCACTATCATCTGTAGATGCAGCTCAGCCTGTTTCTGGATAACTACCCTGCATCCCATGCACACCCAGGAGAACCCAAACTACTGTGGGAGACGATCCAGTGGAACCCTTGTCGGGAAAATGGGAACACTGATGCCTCGGCAGCTTTGTCATTTCCCAGGCCAATATGATCCTACAATTAAGCTTGGGCATTTACCCAAGGAGGCCAGTTTTGACAACTTAAGTCATTTTGGGAGCTGCCAATGACAACCAATCACCATTATTTGCTAAAAGAAAAAAAAAAAAGACTGTAACACCCAGATAAACAGGCCACTGTCTATGAATAAATGTCAGGACAGTGCCTTCCAAAACACTGGGGTAGTACTTTACACAGATATTGTCAACACAGCTTGGACAGACCTTCATCTGGAACCAGTGCCTCTCTGCAGACCAGTGGTTCAGAATCACTGGTTATAATGGGATGGCTCCATCACTTGCTAGCTGTGTGGTTTGTGCACCAAAGGGCCTGATAGCCACCTGGTGAAAGTTAAAAGTATGCTAGCATGATACCTCACCTAGGAAGCTCCATGGAGTTGGTGCACCCAAGGCCTGCCTGTGTGTTCAAATTCTTTATTGCTTTGTTCCATTTGCACAACCACAGGATATAGAAAGCAGGCATTAATAAAGGGCTGTTGTTGTTACTGTTAGGTTCTGTCAAGTCGGGTCCAATTCATAGCAACCCTTGTAGGGTTTTCAATGGCTGCCTGTTTCAGGATTGTTTTGGGGAGTGGACTGCCACATCGTTCTCCCATTTTTGCATGGGTATGCACCTTTGAAATGACTTATCTTGTTAATCCAGTGGACTGCCCTGACCAGGTCTTTGCTTTTCAGCTCATTGCCCTGAAAGCAAACTCTGAGACTATTGAGACCCCAGTCCTCTGGGGAACATGAAGAAGAGACAGTATTTTTCAAGTTCATGGCAAGGATAACATTTAGTTCAAGGGACGTACCCAGTTGTATCACCATTCCTATAAGACACCAAGAACTTAACTTTCAGTCTCAGAGTTAAGACCTGTGTCCCAAAACAAATACTTCTCTCTCTCTCTCTCTCTTTTTTGTAACAGACTGTTTAATATACTTGGTACCAAAATGTTTTATGGTTGGGAATAACATTGCATGGTCTGGTTGATTACTGAGATGAAAATAAATATTAGTCAAAATATAAGCTTCTTAGTCTCCCCTGAGTGGCCTAAATTTCTGTTTATCAAGTTAATGTTTGAGGCAGCTTCTGGCTTTCTGACATATGTGAGCACTAATGACCAGATGACTTAAAAAAGAAAATAGGACAGGTTGCTCATAGCCTACAAATGAGGCCCTTTCTGATCAGTGAGTGACCAATACTTCTTCCTCCCATGGCCAAATGAAACAAACGCAGCAGGAGAAAATGATCAAAATGATCTTTTTAACATGGATAGAGCATATTTCTATGTTTTCACTGGGTTCTATTTCCATTTTTAAACATTTCTCCAGCCAGTACCATCATATGAAGCTCTAAACCATGAAACAGCCAAGAAAGACTGGAGGTAGTTTGTGTTCTGAAATGGTAAACATGTTCCCTTAGCCAGCCTTTGGAAAAACTCTGCGATCCCCTTGAGATTGCTAAGCTCCTTGCCTCCTGCTTCATTTACATCCCTCCTGCCATTGAAATTAGAATCAGGCATATGGTTGGTATTAAAGTGAGACTAGCAGGGATTTAAAGCAAACATTCTGGCAGGACTCATATGATGTAATGAAAGCTGCAGGCATCAAAACAGCCACGGCAAAGCGAACACACACAAATATTAGGCTAGCATATACACCCCAGCCTGAGAGGTGGCGGGATGCCTGTTGTACACATTCTTAGCTGTACAAAACTGCTGCATGCTTAATGGTTTGCTTTTTAGGCTGTGACAAAATGTCCCTGAAGCCCTGAATCAAAACAGCCACATCAAAGTAGCAGCATAAAAATGTCATGAGCCCATAAGTATTTATTTGGAGAATCTCTCTGACTTGACTTCTTGGAATTAAACAGATGCTCCAGGCTTCTGAGAGTTCCAGACATACACACACAGAAAATAATTTTTAAAGTAAATTAGGGCCTCAACATGCAGACAGGGACAAAGGGAGCCCCTTTGTAAAAGTTCCATACCAGTCTAACTAATTGCTGCATCTCTAAGACCACAGGAGAGCCTAAAATGAAGAATATTATAGACAATAGCATTAAAGACTATTACATACCATTATATAGAATGGCCATGAGTCCATATACCTTCAGAAGAAGAGATATCATTTTTAAATGCATTTACACACACAGCTTTATAGATGCTGGTCATGAGTGCATACAAAAACAGCAGCAATAATGAGTAACTTGTATTTATTGACTACTCTCCATGTGTGAGACACTATACTTATTAACAATAAGGCACAACACTTACCTTTAAGAAGAATTTGTTAAGGAACAGAACAGAAAGGCCACTGTGCTGTAGTTGTCTGCCTTACATATGGGCTGGGAGAAAGCTCTGCATGGGATGCTACTGGAAATTGTAAGAATGACTCCCAATCCAGGTTTGGGGAGGTGGGAGAAGTGCTCAGGAAGGGCTTCTAGGAGGGGGTGATTTCTGACTTGGGTCTTAAAGGTTAGGTTTAATTTAAATGTCTAACTCTTCTACCACTGTAGGAGCCCTGAGAGAACAGAGCTATGATCTTTAATACCTTGTTGTTGTTGTTGTTAGGTGCTGTCGAGTCAGGTCTAACTCAGTGACCCTATGTAAGATTTTCAATGGCTGATTGTTTTGGGATTGCTCTGGGAATGGCCTGCCACATCTTTCTCCCATTTGTATGAAGCTGAGGATTGAACCCAGTTCCTAGGAGAGCACAGAGCAACTCTACAAACTGAGATAAACTCCAGCCTCTTTAATACCTAGTACTAAGAAAGTAAGAATTAAAAAGCAGCCCTAAAGGGTACCTTACTTTCTCCTGGGAATGAAGCCTTCCAGAAGACATGTGGACAGCAGACACTTCAGCAAGCTCTTACTATTCTTGCACTTGCTCCATGAATCTTTACAGGGCACACATCACAGGCCTCACACTATTCTAGGTGCTAAGGACAAAGCAAAGTCCTTGCTCCTGTGGGGTAGACACTGTCATGGGACAATGAGCAAGTAGATAAATCTATTGGAAGTAGCAGTAAGGGCCAGAGGGAGGGCAAAGGAGATGGAGAACAGCCCTGGGAGAAGTCACATGACTTCATATCAAGTGGCCAAGGAAGGTTTCTTTAATAAGGGGCCAGGTAAACATAAACCTGGGGAAAAGAAGGGGTCTCCTCATATTACTTATGCAATTTGTATAGAGCTGAGCAAATAAATGGAACATACACAATACAGAAATCTGGTTATCCACCTACAGCCTAAAGTTCCCAGCAGATGTGGCCTCTGATGTCCACATGTTGGGACTGAGCACTGGCACTGATTCGAATGAGAGTCAAATCAGTAGTGCTGGGGCCTGTTATGACCATGAATATGACAGTGTTTCAATGACCCCCAGTGAGACATAGTTACCAGAGGAGGTGAGTTGAATAGATAGAAAGCCAGGGGTCTCAGTGGTCTCAGGATTTGCTTTGAGGGCAATGAACCAAAGAGTAATATCTGGTCAGGGCAGTCCACTGAATTAACAGGATAAGTCACGTCAAATGTGCATCCCTAGCCCTTCATTAATGCCCACTTTCTATATCCTGTGACTGTGCAAATGGAACAAAGCAACAAAAAATTTGAATAGCTAGGCAGGGCTTAGGCACAGTAACTCCACAGAGCCCAATGCTCTCCAACACTGTTGATCACTTCTGTTTCTACTTAGGTACACCCTGGAGGGGGGAGTTTGCAAGGAAATTCCTGAATATCATCGTAGGCTTCCTTTGGCGTGCTCAGCCAGGTCTCTCCAATGGCCTCCAATGCCCAACAAAGTAAGGCCATGTGATGGGACAGCTGTTGGGATAATTTAAAACTTTAACAAAGGGCCTATAATTTCCTTTAGCCTTTGTGGCTCCATTGAATTATTTAAACAGCTGCTAATTTTGTAGACGCTGCCCAGTTCTTTCTCACGAAATCCACGTGAGTCCTGTCTCAATGGCAAACTCAGCTGATTGTGCGAATCGTGCTCTGTGACTCGAAGGGAGCAGACAATGGGGCTGATGCTAGGTTTTCAACTATTCTCAGAACCTGCTTTTCATTAGCATTCGATTTTCCTCGCTCTGCCAAGAGCCTCTAATAATAGGCTCATTAGATGTGCTGTTGGATCCAGATTTCCTGCTGCACACCCCAATGATGCCTCATCTGGCACCAATTCCTTTTTCTTCCTTCACTGGCTCAGTGAGGTGGCAACAGGACATTTCCCCAGGGAGCCTGAAAGCAACTGATGTGTTTTGCCTAGAAGATGTAAAGTATGTAATGAGAGTCACGCATCCGCCCCTCTGCTGCCCAAGTCTCACCCCTAGCTTGAGGACCTGAGGAGACACAGGAGGGACACAGATGTCCAGAAATTGTCCTCATGAGACATACTAGGTCAGACCCTCCAGAACAAAAATAGTGCTTGCTGAAGGGGTCTCCCCTAAGATGGTTGGTGTGTTTAGTTAAGATTGCCAAACACCAGTGCTGGAGCCAAGAGGTGGTGATTATAGCGATGATTGTCCCAAAGCAAGGTTTCCCCAGCTTCCCAAGGGACACTCCCTCCTTGCTGTAAAAGGGGCTGAACCCTAACATAGCCTGACATTTCCAACAGGCTGCGAGTCACTCCATCCTTGCTAGATCCTATAAGCCTTGGCTTAACTGTGTGGAGGATGTTCCTTGACTAAGAAGTGAGTCTCTCTGATAGCTAATGTGTCTGTACAGATCCCACAAATGAAACCTAGGGGGTCACTGCCTCCCAAATCTCTAGTCCCTTCTTCTGTTCATTTTCAGCCATGGAAAAATACTTTCTGAAAAGGTCCTGCTAGGAGCTACTCCAGACTCTACAAATGATACATCTCTTCTAAGCTTCTCCCTGAACCTCTGAGGGTCTGGCTGAAGTACACAGTTTATAGCTATCCCAGATCATGAGGCTAGAACTTGGGAAGATTGAAAGTCAGAAGGTCTGGGTCCCAATTCCAGGGCTATTGCTGATTTGTGGCATCAGAAATAGTATAAGGATAAAAATGGGTGTACAGTTACTTGCCTATGATCACAAACAGAAGAGAAAATTACTATAAAAATGGTAAGAAAATGCTCTCGATGTGAGATATCAGCAGGATTTGAGTATTGATTTTGGTCCATTTTTGGTTTTTTATATCTCAGGCTCCTAATCTCTACAATGAGAGAGTTAGATTAGAAATTCTTCAACGTTCTAGCAAGGATTTAGCTCAGTTGGTAGAGCACCACTCTGCAGTCTCTGGGGTATCAAGTTTGATTCCCAGCCACAAAAATGGGAGAAGGATGTGGCAGTCCACTCCCAAGGCAATCCCCCCCCCAAAAAAGGAGAAATTCTTCAACATTCTAAAATGCTAATTCTCCAAGTGGGGAAAGGAGTGTTAACATGTCTAGAGGTATACATTCTATTACAATTATCCAGGATTGAATAAGCCTTGAGTTTGCCATGAAACAAATCATTTCATTGACCATGAGGGGACAGTCCATTGATGATCCCACACCTCTTATAGTGGCAGGAAGAGAGACAACCTAGAGACAAGAAACAATCCAACAGCAGCTATAACAAGCACTTCCTTATGTCTTTAACTCTTTTTGTCTTTTCTGTCACCTACAAAACATGTTTTTCTAGTACCAATAAAGCCAAATCAGGGTCAAATTCAGTCCACCATTCAGACGTGAGCATCTTTTTCATCTTCCACCGCCCTTAACCAATTCTCTGTCTAGATGTCTAAGATGGGTACATCAATGCCCTGGATCCACATAGCTACCAAAATTACCATGAAATTGTTGAGGGACCACCAACATCATTCTCTGTCAACTCTTGTGGAATTGGAGAAGTGAACCTCACAGAAACATTCCACAAAGAAATGAGGAAAATTAGCCTTCCCTCATATCACCTCCTAGGTCAAGTGGCCCAAATAGACTAAGAACATGAATGGCAAGTGCCAGTTGGGCCTTTGGTATTTTCATACATAGAGCAAAGGAGTAGTAGGAGACAAAATTCTGAAGGGATGCATAAAAATAGTATGTATTTTACTCAGGCACAGAAGTTAAAACACCAATCCTGACTAGCAGCCTCCTATGGGAGACAACCTGGTAGAAGGCAATGACATGATTACATGTCCATCAGATTCTTGGTTAAAATCTCCCTTTGTATCTGTGACTGGGATCAGACATTTAATCACTTGGACAGTAACAGTCAACTTGCAGGGTCTTTAGAGCATTCCTTCAAGATGGTATTTAGGAAAGTACCAATAGAATGTCTGATACACAGTAAACACTTAGTTTTAGGTCCTTTGCTTTGGTTTAAATGTCTAAACTAATGCAAAATGACCATTAAGACAATTAGTTCTATTTGAGTTTTGGTAAGCCTCTTTGACAACAAAGTAGTGTTTGTGATTTTTTGACAAGAGAAAGTCCTAGAGGAGCCAGAGTGGGTAAGGTCCTGAGAAGTTCCCACAGCTATTTGCTCCCATATGGTAGAATAATTGGACAACCTCTCAGAGAGTACAGCCTTAAGCATAAAACCTCTGGACTTTTGGGGACTCCTTCCCAGGGTAAAGACTTAAGTCAGCCTTAATCCAACACATTTGCTCATTCCCATGAAGACTCATCTCCCAAAATAGGAATAAGACACCATGAGTCTCTAAGGCCTGGTGAGGGACTGGGTGGGGATATTTGACTATCTCAAATTAGGAATCACTTCTAAAAATAAAGATGATGCCATTGCCCAGAAGCATGCTGGCTAGCCCAGTACTCAAAGGCATGCCACTTCTGAAGTAATTGCCATCCACCTCTGGTTGATGGAACAACATGAAAATAAATTGGAATGCCTCACACAGCACCAATAAACCAAGGAGACTCATGTGGTGTGAGCCACAGGGATCTCAGCCCTTTTCCAGATGACTATAGCAGTTTGTCTTGAAGCAAACTCTCTCTTCTGGGTAAAGTGTCTTCTCTATCCTCCCTCTAGCCCAGGCCTCTCAGACTAACTTCTACTTCTTCAAAACTCCCCTTAGGAAGTCTTTGTTGCCTCCCGAGTGTGCCTTTTAGATGCTCCCTCTGCAGATTAGCACATGCCCTGTGTTCTCAAGACATCTCGCAGCTTGCTTGTCTGCTATGGCCATTACAATGTAAACTCTGGAACAACATAGTATCTGACTTAACTCTGCCTCCTCCACCCCTAGTATCATTCCTGGAACACAGTAGATGCTCAATTGTCATATGTTGAATGCATGAATGGGTGATTAGATTAAAAATGCATTCTAGCCACCAGTTCCGTGTGACACTCAGTTCTAAGGAATAGTGGCCCAGAAGCCTAAGAAATCTGAGAAAGGGAGAGAAAGGAGAGCAAGGAGATCAGAAATGGCAAGGGGGAAATCTCATCTTGCAAGGAGCAGGAAACATCTGCATCAGAAAAAAAACAAGTGGCAAGAAGGGGCAGGTCAGCACCAGGGATCCTCCATCTCTGCTGTGGCTTTGGTTCGAGGTCATTTGTTTCAGCAACAGCAGGAAACTAATGTTTTACTAGACCCAATGGTAAGTGTCTTCTACATTATCTTATTTGCCATTTGCAAGAAGCCTGAGAGGTGAGGTGATAGACACTGCAAGTTTTCTGACAATACCCAACATCCTCCCCTTCCAGAAATCCATTCAGAGAGGCAGCATGTCCACCAAATACAGGCTTCTCAGCCTCTCTTACTGAGAGGCTGGCAGAAGCCCTCCAGATCTACACTTTCTCACTTTGACCTGCTTTGAGGGAGGCCCTGGATAAACACAAAATAAAGTAACAGCTTTCTCTCCTTAGCCACTAATCTGTTTAAAAGGCAGGGCAACATGATGCCTCTAACTGGCTTCCATCACCCAAAGAAACATTTTAAGGCTTCCCAGATGATTTGCACCTTCTCTTATTTGGTTTCTACTAATAAACCATTTCAGCCTGCAGCCATACCACTGTGGCATCTGATCCCATCAGATCTCGGAAGGTAAGCAGGGTCAGACCTGCTTAGTACTTGGATGGGAGACCATCTGGGAACACCAGGTGCTGTACCCAGCAACCCACTCCCAAAACACAATCAGCCATTGAAAACCCTATGAATAGCAGATAAGCAGTAACAATAGTGTTTTTGCCTGTTGAACATTGGGTCACTATGAGTTGGACACCAACTCCATGGCACCTAACAACAACAACAACAAGCCATTAAATTTGTGGCTATTGGTCAGTCACTAAATATTCAATCCCTGCTGATTCCACCAGTCAACTCAGCTTACTGCTCACTCAGGTCTTAACTAGCTTGGCATGCTAATTTTACAAGTAATAACCAGGACCATCCAAGGACTCTTAAAGAGTGATTTTCTCACCAGGAGAATTTCTCCCGAAGAGAAGGATGTGTATTTCTCCCACTGGTAGTTCACTGAGACAGGTTGGTTCACAGTGTTCTGTGCTGATAGGGCATAGTCTATAGTGGAACACATTATCTTTCATTATCTAGTCCCTCTTCAACTTTTTAAGATTCAGATGCAATTCATAGTGTTCAGGAAGTATATTACTTCCCACATTAGAACCAAAATTTCAATTTACTCTTTGATGTTCTTACTTTGTATAATTCTTTCCTGAGGCCCCAACCTACTTTTCACACCTCTAAGACCTTGTCTTGCACAGATCATCCCATTCATTTTGCTTCATATCTAAATGCCTGGCCCACTAAACTTTAGATTCTTTAAAGGAAGGGTAGTCTATCTACTCTAAGCCCAATCCACAGTCACTCTTGGTAGCCATGAAGCATTGAACATATTCCTGAGGATACCAAAATCTAAGGATGCAAAAATTTCTCATATAAAATGCCACACTATTGGCATGATAACCCCCACACATTCTACCACATATTTAAATCATCTCTAGATCACTTATAATGCCTAATACAATGTGAGTGCTATGTAAATAGTTGCTATGCTATATTGTTTAGAAATAATGACAAGGACAAAATTCTGTACATGTTCAGTAGAGACAATTTTTTGTATCAGATATTTTTGATCAGTGGTTGGTGGAATCCATGGGTGTGGAACCTCTAGATACAATGATTTGGATGCACTAGGGTAGTCTGAGTCTATGGTATCTGAGAGAGGCCTCTGGCAGCAAGGGTTGGGAAGCTTCTATGGTAAACATTGGGTAAGCGTTTCCTCCTATGGATATGGCTCCTGGGAGGGTACTCACAACCCCCATCTTTACCCAGTTTATCAAGTATTCACTTCCCAAGCAAATCACTTTCTCAGTTGCTTAGAAATTTCAACCTTCTCCTATACTGTTATACCAAAAATAACAGAATTTACTGACTCTTTTTAGATAAGGGTCTCTTTTCTTTATTGTTGAGGGTCCCTTTTCTTTATTGCCAATTCTTCATTAGTAGTAATTTTAACAATGTTAATGATAAAGAATTGAAATTAGTTTTAATACCTTTACATTTATAATGACACATTCCAGTAAATTGCTAATCACTCAAGGTCTTCTAACTAAATCTAAAATGTTCTTTGTTTCCACTTTATTACTGAAAAGAACTAAATGTGATTTTCTACTTTCCTGCCTCTGTAAACAGAGTCTCAGGAATATAATAAAATTTGAATAAAACAGGAAGCTTTCTTTCCTGTGGAGAGTCTTACAGTAAATGCTAGGTAGTTTTGGTAGTGTTAGCTCACTCCACAATTTCTCCCCCTCAACTTTCTCCCTTCGCAACCAATTCTCTCATTCAATCTTTATGTGTTCTTATAAACTCAAGGGTAACCCAGGGCTGTTGTTGTCAATGTTTATTTTAAAAATTTGAATTAGTTAACAACACTTAAAAGCTGGTTTATTTCATATCAAAGTCTAGATTTCACCTTCTCTTAAAGTATGGGGAATAAGCTGGGTACCACAGCATACCTGTAATCCCAGTGACTCGGGCGGCTGAGACAAGAGATTCAAGGGTTTGAGCCAGAGGCACTCTGGACAACTTAGCAAGTCCATGTCTCAAAATTATTATTTTTCTAAAAGGGGGCTGGGGATGTAGCTCAGTGGTAGAACCCTAGCCTAGCATGCACGTGGCCCTAGTCTCAATCCTCAAATCCTACAAAAAAAAAAAAAAAAAAAAA
>VMDO01012724.1:0-47838 GCA_007922755.1 Pedetes capensis | reverse complement strand
GTGTCAATTAGAATTTATCATAAGCTCCCGCTACTGTTTTTCTAAAGAACAGGTAAGAGGGAGACAAATTGTTTCTGACTTTGCATATACACCTGTGTGGCTCCTATTAAGTTAGAAATTCTTGCCCCATTGAGTCCCATTATTGTACTATTGGGGGCTTTCTCTATATGCATAAATAAAACACCCAAAGAATGAATAAATATTTATTCACCAGGCTACAAAGTAGATGATGGAGTCATTTAACAGAATGAGTCATGTTGTTGTTACTGAAGGTGTACCATAATTTATTACCTTGAGTAGCTTCCCTGGAGACAAGCATGAGAACAAAAGCAAATGACTCGTGATTTTACCTTCCTAAGAGGAGGCAAAGGCATTGTGTGAAGAATAACCAATGACTGACTAGCAGATGGCAGGGGATGGAGTGGGTTTCCCTGACTTTTCTCATGCCTCCTTATTATCAATGGCCCCAAGATTAGAACTCTCTAGAATAGTGACTCAGTTTGTGCTAAAATTCCAATCCATGACTTCAGCCTTTTCTTTATAAGTCTGCAGTGGGAGCGTACAGATTGACAGGTTATACCCACACCCTATGAAGGCTGGCTAGACAGCAGCATCTGGTTGCATCTCTAAGACAAACATTTTGTACACTGTGAGAAATGACTCTTAGTCATTTTACAATCAAGGAAGCAGGTTTAAGTAACTTGCTTATAGTCAAGTAGCTAGGAAAATGTAGAGCTGGGAATTATACCCTGGTCTGTCTTCATCCAAGCCAAATTCCTTTTCACTAAAATAGGGTAGCTCTAAAAGCCTAGAATTTTAAGATGAGAATAACATTCTTAGATGTTGCTTTAGTTACTGGATCATAGATTTGACCTTCAATTTCTCTAGCCAGGGTGTGTGTGTGTGTGTGTGTGTGTGTGTGTGTGTGTGTGTGTTAGGATTATTGTTTTATATGGTTTTGTTTTCTTTTGCTGTTCTCAAGGAAATTTCTCGTTCTCCAATCTCAACCAGACACCCAGAATCAACTTTATAGCAGCTAATTTTTCCAAATATCTGCAGAACTTACTTATGAAAAGCAACATTCCCCCAGATGTTGGGCATATAGGTGGCTTCAAGCCAAATGCTTTCAAACTCCAGTCATAGCAACAGTAGTTGCACAAGCAAAGGCAGCAAGATGAAGTCACAGGGAACTAATTAGCCAAGGTCCCAGGGCTCCCTTGGCCTGTAATTGCTCTTCACTCATTGGTTCTCAGGTCACTTCGATGATCCTAACCCCAGACATGCTATTTACCTTAGCTCTATAGGTGAAGAAAGTGTTTAAAACATGAGTCTTAATTTGAGACTTTCCTCTGAATGGTGGTGAGGTATTCTTTTTTTGGAGAAAGGAAGACAATTTGTCATGAGTTGGTACCAGGATCCTAGCAATAATTAGAAGCAAATTCCCATCCATTCTCTTTAGACTTTCCCCAAAGAAGATGCAGAAGGAAGGTTTCTTGATGCTTACAACCTAAATCCCTCTGAAGGTAATTCAGATAGACAAATTCATTAAGTACCATGTGATGTTTCAATACATGTATATATTGCATAAAATTGAGACCAAATTAAACACATCTGTCTCTTGAAACATTTATCAGTTCCCTATGGTGAACACATTCAAAGTCCTTTCCTTTAGCTTTTCAACATATGCAGTATATTATTATTGTCTATACTCCTGAATAGTTGTTCTCCCCTAATGGCTTGGTTAAATAGTATTGCTAATGTTGTCATTGTTTACAGAGCAGAGCAGTTCTGGGGTAAGTGATTTTCTCTGCTTGATCCTTATAATACCATCTCATTGGCAGGTGGAGAGGGGTGGGTAGTACTATTATTATATCCAACTTATAAACAAGAAGACAACCAACACCCCTAAAATGACCTAGTAAACAGCAAAATCACAGAGTTATACCTGTATCTATTCAACTCCAAGCCTCAAATTTTCAGAGACAATGTTCAAGTAAGTAGGCAGCCAATTCAAACACTCCATCCTTTGGTCTTGTATTTAAATTTACCAGCACTTCAGCAAGGGTTGAAAATTATGGTCTACCACATGTACCTCAAGGCCTATAATATTTATTATCTGGTCCTTTACAAAAACAGTTGGCTGACCCTTGGCTTAGAGGAATGATAAACCAAATTCCCAATTTTCCATTCTGTGTACTAAGAGCTCTGTAGCACTTGGGCCCAGAAGATTGTATGGCTTGTTTTTGATTCACAAAAGTCTTCCTTTGTATTATTGGTTTATGTAAATGGTTGTAAGTGATGACAGTTGGAGATAAATTTGGAAAAAGGAAAAATAAGAGCTAAAGAGTTGTGGTTCTAAAATATCTACCTCTTTGATCACTGTAGAGCTTCTGGTTAACCAAAATCCAGGGGCAATTTTTCCAGAGTCAGGAAGAATTTGGAAAATGGATCTACACTAGTGCAGAGAAAAAGTGACCACAGGTCTCTCTCTATCCATGGTGATGGGGGATTTGAGGGGTATCCTCAAATGAGCATGTGACCAAACTGAAGACTAGCTGTTTAAGTAGCTGCAGGCATGCTATGCCAATAGAAATAGGGACAAAGAGGCTAGGCAGCAAGGCAGTAGGTACCCAGTCTATTCCTTGTTTTCAAATGTAGTGAGGTATTTGTTAGTCTTTGTGTAAGAGAGACATCTGAGTCTTCTTAGCAGTAGAGAGTTTTCATGAGTCATGTAACACCTGCTGGTTCCAAATCAGGTTTTTCCTCTGGTTCAAGGACATGCCAGGAGTCTTACCAATACTATCACCACACTACCTGGTAGATCCAAACACCAAGGAATATTTATTTGACTACATCTGTGTGCTTAAAGGCACAACATATTCCAGATGTCTGTAAGGTATTGTCAAAGCTGCATAAGAGCTAGAGAAAACAGCTGCAAACTCCAAAACTGTCCCTGGCTTGCTATGTGAATTTGTCCATATCCTACCTTTTACCTGAGCCTATGGCTCCTCTATAAAATGAGGTATTTGCATTGCATAACTTTGCAGTGCTTTCTAGCTCTATGCACAGGTAGAAAGGAACTTCCACCAACAGGGTAAAAACAATCATAGAACACATGGCTGATATCTGACTTGTAATTTATTATATCTCATTATTCAAGTAATGTTACTATTACCATCAATATTGTTGTTATTGTCCTTGCTTAGGGCATAAGTAATAGTAATTAATATTGCTGTTGTTGTTAGGTGCCAGAAAGTTGGTGTCTAACTCACAGTGACCCTACATACAACAGGCAAAACACTATTACCAGTGCTTCTCTGCTATTCACAGGGTTTTCAATGGCTGATTGGGTTTTTTTGGGAGTGGGTTGCTGTGTCCATCTCCCAAGCCTACAGCACCTGGTGTTCCCAGGTGGTCTCCCATCCAAGTATTAACCAGGTCCCATCCTGCTTAGTTTCTGAGATCTAACAGGATTGGATGCCACAGTGGTACGGCTGCAGGCAGTAATTAATATGGCTGGCATTTATTGGATTCTTTGTATGTGCCAGATCTTATTTGTTGAAGTTTCTTGCATATAATGGGAAAAAAGATTCTGTACTCTGCATAGACCAAGTGTCAATCAACTACAGCCATGGACCAAACCTTGCCCACTGCCTGTTTTCATAAACAGGCTTTTATTAGAACACACCCAAGCCTATTGTTTACTTCTTGTCTAGGTGGTTTTTTTCTTCCGAGAGCCAAATTAAGTAGCTGTAACAGAAACTCTAAAATATTTGTTATCTGGCCCTTTACATTAAAAACAAACAAATAAACATACAAACAAAAATTTGCTGAGACCCTTATTTGGACCTGATATTGCCAGTCTGTTGTTTTTCCCCCCCCTTGTGTCTGCTTGCTACTGTTTGGTTCCAGCTGCTTGACCTCTCCTTCCCAACTCCCATCCCTGTGGTTTGAGGAGCTGACCCACTGCCCATCTCCATCCTGGGGAATCAGGACACTCCACTCCATGACCATAAAGATTCATGGCTGCCTACTTAGACCAAGTAGAGCCAGGGAGGTTGAGTCCTATGGCTTTTTCTAGAAATGGAAGGAGAGGCTCTCTTTTTTTGAGGTGTCTGAGCTGCTAGGATGCAAGGCAGAGCTTCCAGGAGCCTACAAGGAAATTGCCTGCCTGTATTTAAAGACAGAGAGGCATGGAGGGAGAATGAGTCCTGATTGTAAGATTTTAACCTCTGGATCCCACTATCCTGAAGTTATTCTAGACTCTTCTAGACTCTTCAGCTAACAAGCTAACACCATCTCTTCTTTATTAAGATAGATTGAGTTAGGTGTCTCTCCTTGCAACTGAAACAAAACAATCCCTTGAGATAGACGTAATTATTTTCCCCAGGGAGTCTTACCTGCCCCAAGTCACAAAGCTAGTGAGTGACAGAGGCTAGAACCCAGATCTATGGGAGCTTGATGAGACAGAGCGACTGGCATCTAGAACTCTCCAGAGGACCTGGGTAGGACCAAGAACAGGACCCACAGGCATTTTCCTGTCTTGAAGAGGGAGTCTTCCAAATCACGTCACTATTCTCTAGATGGTGGTTTTTCAGGGAATATCCTGTTTTCTACCTGTGACTGTCCCATGACAAGGCTCAATAGAGCACTGGCTTCTTACGGGGTAGTTTGGAGTGCGTAATTTGGGGTAAGTTATAATAAAGAGTGGTGTCAGACACTTTTCAGCCCTTCACTCTTGCCATTTAACTGGGGGAAATATTTTGCTGAGGAGAAAGTTGCCTTCTTTCTGTTGAAGTATTTGGTCATCCTGCATGTAAAATATGTAGTCCTATTTCCAAGAGGAGTGTAAGATTATAGATTGAGACCCTTCTATGGCAAAGAGTAAGTTAGGGCAGACTTTGCCAAAGCACAGGTTCTATAAAATCACACCTATCTGGAACCATCTCTGCCAGAGGGCATCTTCTTACATTTTGCTTTGAAGAGGAAAGAATCTAGGAGACATGTAGTATAGGGTATGGAAACAAAATTTGTCAAGGATGTCTTTGGTTGGTGTGTGGCTTGATATTACTGTTACTCCTTCACCAGTTCGAGGACTATATAATGAGGTCTGGGTCTCAGAAAGACCCCCACAAGACCCTCTTTCAGGAGTGTACTAGGCCCAACAAACCAAACCCTGACAAAAGAGTGAAGAATTTTTTAATGATTTTCAATCACAAGACTGAAGTTTAATCTGGATGGATGGATGGATGGATGGACAAATGGATGACTGGATGAATTAAAAAGAGAGGAATGGTAGGTGAGCACAAATATGCACACATACTACATATACAAAGATTACAAGTAATATTTCTGGAAGGATCACAGAACAAAGTTAACTATGGCAGCCTCTAAGGAGATCTGAATGAATGAGTACCTCAAATGAGGAAGGTGACGCACTGATCGTTGCACACCCTTTAGCACTGTTTTAATGTCTTGCAGGGTACATTTATTACTTTGCAATGTCAAGATGAAAAATAAGAGGAAATTACTAAAACTATATTTAACAATACCCCCTTCCTGGAATATGATTATCTTTCAATCATCCTAAAAATTAAATGACCAGAACCCCATTTCCTCAGGCTTTCTGGTTTGGATTTTTCCTTTGAGGTTTGGTAATATCAGCCATTTTAGACACTAATATGAGCTTTCTGCTGTGTGTCCTTCCCTTGAGCAGACAGGTGCAGCAATGGGACCCAGGTCATGCCAGGCACACATTACATGGGCACTGCTCCTTTTGGGAATGCCCCAACTTAATGCCAAGCCAAAGGGAAAGGGAATTCAAAGATCCAGCCACAAAGCCCCTCCTTCTAGTCCATTTGGGCACAGCCAGGCCAGGCCAGGGCATCTGTGGCCCAGAGACCAAAGAACTAGCCAGGGTCTGGCTTCTGGCACACTTGATAGCCTTGGGATGGCCTGAGATCCCTATCTGCTTTGCTGCAGTTAGTGAACAAAGTTTAAGACTTTGAGAGAGCCAGGCATGGCAGTGCATACCTGTCCTACCAGTGACTCAGGAGGCAGAGGCAGGAGGATCACAGGTTCGAGGCAGAGGCAGCTTGTGTAACTTAGGAAGACCCTGTCTCAATTTCAAAATAAAAAAGAAGCTGAGGAGCTGAAGGTGCAGTTTAGTGGTAGACCACTTGAAAAGTATGTGCAAGGTCCTGGGTTGAGCCCCCAAATACCACATACACACAAAAAAAAAGACTTCAAGAGAATGAGACATGAGAGCAGGGCGTGGTAGCGCCCACTTGTAATCCCAGCAGCCTGGGAGACCAGAGGTAGTCTGCATAATTTGGTGAGACCCTGTCTCAAAAGAGTAAATACATAAATAAATAAATAAATAAATAAATAAATAAAATGAGATGGGGATGCAGCTCAGTGGTCCAGCACTTGCAGAGCATGCAAGCACAAGGCCCTGGGTTCAACCCCCAGTACCGCAGAAAAAAAAAAAAAGAGAGAGAGAGAGAGAGGGAATGAGACATGAGATAGAGCTGCTCAGTACCATTCTAAATCACTCCCTATTCCCCAGCCCTGGGCAGACACACACACACACACACACACACACACACACACACACACACACACACACGCACACACACACACGTACACTCTATAGAAAGAATCTAGGTCTGGCTTAAAAGCCCAGTTTTACTACTTTCTAGCTGTATGATCCTCAGCAACTTTGATCTCTGAGTGCCTCGATTTCCTTATTCACACAGGGGTAGGAGACTGTACAGAAGAGTAGATTCGTTATAGAAACTTCTGTTATGTGTCTGCCACAGAGCAGCAGCCGTCACTATCTTTCACTTTTCCTCTTTTCCTTTGGCCATCTCGGCAGTGAGGGAATAGATTTTAAAGAATTCGTTAACTGAAAGAGATGACATAAAATTTGGTCCAAATGAGCCTTCAGACCTCCTAGAAAACTATGCAGACACTGAAGTGACACTCGGCATCATTGGACTCCTATGTAACAAGTCATGAAAGGGTCACCTTTGTCCCTGGTGTGCCCTTTTAGATGATGGCATAGAGGCAAAGGTGAAGAGGAAATTATGTAAGCATAATCCCAGGACATCAACAAACACAGCAGGGATCAGGTCAAGAAGAAAACCAGCAGTGTGTCATCACAAATCTCCCAGAAAGCCTTGGGAGCAGCACAAGTGGACAATGTCAAGTTAAGAGAGGAAGAGGGGATTGTGGAAATCTTTTTGAAATGATACACCAGGAGGCCAAACTATCAGAATGAGGCTTGACACTGCTGTAGGGCAGGGTCTTGAAAGTCCCTTGACACACTGAGCATTAATTAACCTCTTTCTTGCTGCCTCCTAGGGAGGTCCAAGACTCCACCAGAGAGGAAGAGGTCCTGATGAAAGACATGGGGACTTGAAGTGGGCAAAGAGGGAGCAGGGTGAGCCTTGGGCTGGGGTACTCCCCTGAGAAGTATGAAGTATTTATTAATTACCAACACCAACAAATGAAAATATATTTTAACTACTGCTGCATACCAACACTGGAGGTGAGACATTTCTGAAATAGTCCTACTAATGAAAATGCTAATTGAAACTACATTAAAAGCCTGCAATTAGGGAGCATCACAAGTAACATAAAAAATTTCTCCACCACCTTAGAAAGCAAGGCAAAGCAAATGAAAACATCAATTTTTCCACCTCAAACTGGCAAAACACTTTTTAAAGACTGAGTGGATAAGGTCTACCATTAGCAAAGATATGGAAATGTAACATGGGATTCTAAACTGGTATTGGGGATGGGAGGAATTTGGTCAGTTCTATCAAAATGGAAGGCATGTACTGCCCTTTGGATACCCAAAAATATTTTTCTTAATATTTGTCCTAGAGAAATGTGTATGTGTGTTCACAAAGATGTCTGTTATTCACAGCATTGTTAGTAACAGCAAAGACTAAGAAATAACCTAAATTCCATCAATAAGTGATGGTTGAACAAATTCTGATAGGTTTTGATGGAACAAAAGACTACAGATCTATTAAAAGAATGTTGTGTCACTATATGAACTGACATAGAATAATATCTAAGATGTATCTTTAAGTATATGCCAGAAAGTGCATTTGCACATGAATATTTATATGCATGGGAAAGAAGTTCTGGAAAGGAAAGTTAAAAAGTTGTTTGCACAGGCTGCTTCTGAGAATGGAAGAGAGTTTGGGGAGCAAGTGAGTAATAGGATCTTTCATATATTTTTACAGGATTTTTTTGTTATATTTTTACTCTTAAACCAATGTTGCATTTATGTATCACAGAGCAGAGTTAAACCCTTGGTTAAGAAATGAGGATCTAGCCATCTAAGGAAGGAGCAATTTTTTTCAGTCCTAGGAAGGGAGGTTGAACCCAGGGCCTCACACATGCTAGGCAAGTGCCTTACCACTGAGTTCCATCATGGCACACAGCTATAATTTTTTTTTTGAACTGCAGGAAAACAGGTACTTTTGAGAAGGCAAGCCTAAGAAGCTGTCATCTACAAAGAAATTTCTGGGGATGTAATAAGTTCTGAGGGACTGATTTACTTCCAAGCACCAAGAGCAGATATTGACAAATGACTACCTCTGTCCCCAACAATCCTAAGTTTTATGCTTGAGAATGGAAGTAAACAGTCTGTCTAGAAGAGACCAGGGTTTCTCTTTGGCTGAGAAGACACCTATAGGCAGAGTGTGATACTTCTTTCACTTTAGTTTCAAAATGATTCTATTTTCTCAACAGGAAGCATAGTGTATTAATATTTCTTATTGTCTATTCTTTTATTGCTGTTAAAATGGGAGAAAATGTAGAGTCTCTTTTCTTCACCTTAATCTCACTCACCCTTATTTAGTAATAGAGACAGCAATACCTACTCACATGCATCAGAAAATAGGAGCCCCATGCTGATTCTGCTCACCTTTGCTCAATCCCTGGGACAACTTTTCCAAAATAGAATAATAGAGGACTGGAGTTTGCAAATGGGATTTCTTTCACTGCCTTGCTCTGATAGATGGTGAGGACTCAGGACAAGTCACAACTGTTTGTATATTAATAGTGATATTATCCTATATTAAAATAAGGATAATCCATTGCCTGTATACTTGGTCCCTTCTTTACACACACACACACACACACACACACACACACACACACACTGTGTATTCGAGGGATTGATAGAACTCATAGACATTTTGAAATATCTCAAAGCCTTCTGCTTAAACACCTACTGCTGTGCACCAGTGAGCAAGTGATTATTTCACAGCAGAAAAATGTTTAAGACCCAAAGTACATAAGTGGTCTCATTGCAAACTCAGATCCTCTTTTGCCATCAATAAAACCAATGTCTTTTTTTAAATCTGAGACCTATATATGATCAATGTTATTAACTTATTCATGTGTTGACCCATTCAACAGATATTTACTGAGACTCTACCCTGGGCTTGGCCCCATTCTGCATACTGCAGACACAGCAATGAACACCATAGAGACTTACTAGTAAGGGAGGAGAAAATAACAAAGTAATTAATGCCATGTGGGAGTAAGTGCTACAAAGAACAATAAAGCAATGTAGTAGTAAGTGGAACAGACAGTGATAGGGGATATTAAACATAAGGTGGTCAGGAGGTGACATCCAAACATGACCTGAAGAAAGTAAAAGTCACCACGTCACATTGTAGGAAAAGTATTCCGAGAGGGAACAATAAGTCCAAAGGTCCTGAGACAGAAGCAAGCTTGACAAATTCTAGGAATGGCAAAGAAGATCTTGGCACTATTATGTGGAGAGGCAAAATTCTGTGAACATATGCTTTGATGGGATTAAGGAACTCTCCTCTAAAAGTACACATTCCGAAAATTTAATTACAGACCTCTGAAGACCTTTGCCTACTGCCCCTGGTTAAGATCCTCTGTTCTACTCCAACCATTTGTTGCATCTGACATGGCACTGTGGTTCCAAAGTGCTGGCAGCCAGTAGTCAGCCCTTTTGCCCCAAGAGTCATGGGGCAAAAGAAAGGCAATCAATCCGTTGGCTCTGAATTTCCAAAACAATGGGGGATCTTTCCTTCTATCTCGGCTTAGGAAATTAACCCAGGGCAACAGATGACACTGTATTCAGCCTGCTCTGTGTCCCTCTCTCTATGACGGGAAAGATGTCTGGAGTCCCAATCACCCAAACTGGATCAGAGCCCATTGCATTCTGAGTTGGAAGTCACCTCAAGCTGCTTTTGGTCTCCAGAAGGAAGTAAGAGAAATGAACCATCCAATCAGGCTTAGCAGCTCTGTTATAAACCTCAGTTTTGAGTGTCCCAAGAGTTAAAAGAAAAAAAAATTAATGATCATCATCTTTAGTACCATGCATAAGTTGATCTAGGCCACACGCCAAATCCAGGCAATTCACCCCATGACACTGAGCCTGCTCCCCATGCTGGCATCATGAAGGCGGCCACGGGGCTCCTGGTGTTAAACCATTGCACCTCATAACTCTTGCTAAGTACCAGGGTTCCAATTACAGTTTCACCATAAAACACTTCATAAACCTTGTGGCCCTTGCTCCTGCCTTTGCCTACGCAGCCGTGCCCTCTCCTCCCTCCCTGTTGGCTCTGCAGAGCACTTTCCAGCCCTCCAAACCTTCTGCTGAGTCCTGGGAAAGGCATGCCCCTTGCCTGCCACCACACTCTCTGGCCACGGCCCCTTTCTGTGAAGGAGACTCGGGGATTTCATTCCCTCTTCTCCCTGGGCCAAACCTGACACTAGCCAGTAGTGCTGCGGGCCTCTGCTGACTGGCAGGGGAAGGTTTCTGCCTTAAATCACCAAGTGCTTCCTGAAACACCTACACTGGGCAAGGGGCTGAGGCTGGCAGGGTTAACTGTTAATCCCTTCCCCACCAGACTTGGTTCTTGTCTCTTAAAAAAAAGGGGGGGTATCATTTTACCATATATTTTTCAGATTATACAAATAAGATGTATTTTTCTACAGAAAGATATAAAAATGAAAATAAATACTACTAATAACCCCATTGCCAAGAAAATCTAAGTAATAGCCAATGCTGGTACTGAGGATTATTTTAAATGTTTTATACATACTTAAATTCTCTTACCCATCTAAACTTTAGAACTGCTCTATATGGCTTACACTATTTTGAGGCCCATTTTCCAGATAATACTAAGGCATAGTGAACAGAAGTGATTTATCCACGGTCTCACACTTATTAAGCAGAAAAGCTAGAATTCAAACCGAGACCCATTTTGTGTTTGTTTGTTTGTTTGTTTGTTTTAAGACAAGGCTATGTCATCCAGGCTGGCCTTGAACTCATGATCTTCCCCTCTCAGCCTCCCAAGGGCTGGATTACAAGCGTGGACCTGGCTCCAGACCCATGGTCCTAACCTCTCTTAGCCACAACTGGTCTCCATGTGTCCTGGCTCCTGTTGCTCAGGCACAGAGCAGGGACACATCCCTCCCCAGCCTCCTTGGGCCATTCTTTCTCCTGCTGGCCTTCCAGCCTATTCTCTAAAGAGCCAAAGCCAACCAGACAGGGAAAGAAGCCACCTTCCATCTGGCTCAGGATGGGCTGAGCGTCTAGTGTGTGCAGAGGGCTGAGGGGACACAATGGCTGGCCACTAGAAGTTTCATCTGGTGGCAGAGACATGCCATGTAAACTAGTGCTACAAATGACAGATGTGACCAGACTCTCAGCCCCTTAAGGGCAGGACCTCATTGTGGTCGCTGGGGGCTCATAGGAGTCAGTCAGTGACTGTGGAGGGACTGAACTTGGGAGACAGTGAAACCCTCAGCCTATCATCCTCACACCTTCTGGAAATCACAAAGAAGTCAGGAATGAGTTTTCCAGCAGAGTGACAGTGAAGCTGAGACCTCACGGGTTGGATGCAACTGGACAAAGCAGCGAGAACAAGCAGCAGCACGTGATGAGGCCTGGGGGCAGTGTCCTCAATGCCCCCTGACCCTGACCTCACGCAGCTTGGACTCAGGATGGAAGGAGGCCTTGAGCTCATGGCAGAGGCTCTGCAGGCAAGGATCCAGGGCCAGGGAGGGAGCTGGGAAGATAAGCAGGGTCAGATACTGTAAGGGGTTGCACAACAAAGGAAGGAGTTTAGCCTTTGGAAAAAGATGTTTTGGGAATTATAGATTTGAGTGTTAGCTACTTTTTCAAGCCTATAGTAAAAGCTAAGCGAAGAGATTCATTCTCCAACTAAAAAAACAGGTAAGAAAAAAGAGACTGCAAGCCAGATGAGGTGGTGCACACCTATAATCCCAGCACTGGAGAGGCTGAGGCAGGACGATTCCCAAGAGTTCCAGGCCAACCTGGGCTACAGTAGCAAGACCCTGTTTCAAAAAGCTGAAAAAAATAAATGAAAGAAAAGAAAATTAAAAAGGCATGGCTTAAATCTTGCAAAACAGCTACTTGTAAGGAAGAAGAATTCACAAAAGTCAGACAGAAAGAAGCCACAGAGAGAGAGCGCACGCAGAAACATGAAGGCATCTTCGGAGCAATTTTCCAGGGCTTTGGAACACCCCACTAAGTGACTGCCTTACTTCACCCTGGCCAGACTTAGGAACTCAGTTCAATGGCTGTTTTGAGCCCCTCTTCCTCCGTTTCAATGTTCTTTGGACCACTTGAAAGACAACAATGAATTCTGAGCACATCTTATCTCCTGGGTAAAGTCCAGTTCAGTAGCAAGGACTGCCCAGAGCAATGTGTTAAGAAGAATCCTGAGGTGGAATCTGGATTCACGGTGAATGAGTTCTGTGGCTGATTAACAGTTTCTGCCCTGACCCCATGTGGAGGTGTGGCCACATATGTGCCCATGTTTACCATCCTTGCCTTTGATCATTTCATTCACTTCATTTCCCGGGTGCTCATTGAGATCAGAGACTGTCATCTTTAGCTTTGCGCCAGGCCCTGTGCAGGGGAAGTTATTCAATAACTATCATCTGAGATGTACCAGGAAATCCTGGAGGCCCGCTATTGGCTTATAGGAGATACACATTGATGATCATATTATAAGAGGATGTCTCTCAGACTCTAGAGGGTGAGAGAGACTCTGCCTTTAATTCTTCTTTCAGGTCTTTATTTACAGGTAAAGAAATGAAGAGATTCTCTCATTCTGCCTTGTTTTATCTTGTAGAATGTGGAAGGTGGATGATGGCATCCACATTTATTAAGCATCTAACTTGAGTCCAGCATGGTGCTAGGCACATCACAGACTTTGTCCCTTGTGATCTTTACAATAACCCAGCAGGTTGAAATGTTTAGCTTAGATTCATTGAGAAAGTAAAAAGAGGCTGAGGTTGTGAAATTTGCCCAGGGTCATATAGCTAATAAACTGCAGAGCTGAGATTCAAAGCCTGATCTCTCCAGCCCCTCATATTCTGCCCTGGCACCCGACCCAAGCCAGACCTGAACCTGAAGCACCTAAGATCCTTGCAGAAACAAATTCTGAGACAAGATTTTATCCCAGCTTTCTGATTTAGGACTCACAAAAGCTTGGCTCAGGCATCAAACCCTTTATTGATTAACTCAAATCTTCCTGACTGATCAGGCCTGATCAGAAGATCCCTGGGCGGAGACCGTAACCTCTCTAAGGGCTGGCTCTACCAGAGATTGAAACTCCCTCAACTCACACCCAGAAAATGTTATCCAAGAAGCCTGAAGATTCCATTCTTTCAACCACCCTAAACTATAAACCTGCCACCTTTCTGAGAGAAGATCACAGAGTCTGCCAACATTTTTACTTCCTGTTAGAGATTATCTTAAGGAGTGAACCCACCTTCCCAGGGTCTTCATCAGGTGCAATAAGCTCATCCCATCTTCATTTGAGAGGTGAGTAATGGTAATATAATATAATAGTAATATATTTGGACTGGGGTTTAACTCAGTTGGTAGAGTGCCGCTCTACACTCTCTGAGACCCTGGGTTTGATCCCCAGCACTGCAAAACTGGGAAAAGAACATGGCAGCCCACTTCTGAAACAATCAGCTATTGAAAACCCTATATATAAGTATGTGGGGTCACTATGAGTTGGACCTGACTTGACGGTACCTAACAACAACAAGTAATATATTAATACCATTAATATAACAGCAATGTTAATGAGAGCTAACATTTATTGAATACTTACTCTGAGTCAAGATCTATCCTCTAATAATCCAATGAAATAAATAATATCATTAGCTCCTTTTCACAGACAAGAAAACAGAGGTTTAAAGAACTAGATTGGTTGATCATGGTCAGGTGACTGTCTCGTGGATAGAGAGAATCTGAACCAGGGTACTTGACTGAAAACCTACATTCCATTCTCTGTATCACATATTTTTGCCAAAGAAGCTGGGAGAGCTTCTCATTCCTTCTCCACCTCCTGGAATAACCAACATACCTCTGCTCTCCCAGATGGGATCTCGGGGACTCTAGAATCTGCTTGAAGAACATTCCATACTAGAGCATTCCATACCAACACAGACATGTGTCCATCTACTCAGCCCTGGTTCTAGGAGGTTTTAAGCTAAAAAGAGTTTGGGTTTTAAGTATTTCAGTGACCCTATGAGATACCATATCATTGGGAGTATATTAACTGTGCATTTAAAAGACAGGACAGAAAATGTCATAGACTCTACAATCATTATACATTGCACCAAGGGGAAAAAAAAGATGACACAGAAGTTCCTGGTGGCTATCTGTGAATGGCAGGAAGATGAGCTGTTTTTATTTCCTTATTGAGTCTTTCCTTTGTTTCAAACTTTCTACAGCAAATATGAATGCATCTTTATAATTAGAAACAAAAACAAGTTGCTGAAATTAGCTGACTGAAAAAAAGAGTCTATCTTAATGTGATTAAAGACAATGGACAACTTAATCTGTAAGTAATCTTGTTGGCACCTGTTCCCTCTTGTGAAAGACACATGGTGCTTTGGTTATGAATGTCCACCTCCCCCTAATACTTCCGGGTTTTCCAGCATGCTTCTGATGCAGATGGAAGAAAGTAAAAATCAGGACTGAATTCCTATAACCCATCCATAGCCCTGTCCAGCCCAAGCCCCAGCCTTCTGCAGAGGGAAGATTTAATTTCCACAAGCTCTTGTGACTCAGCTCATGCTACATTTGGCTGGCAGCCAGGACAAGTTAGTGCTTATCCACTCCTCCCTTGGCCAAGTCTCAGAGGTCACAAAGGAGGGACATATCATCATATGATCAACCTGTCTAGTTTTTTAAGCCTCTGTTTTCTTGTCTATGAAATGGAACTAATGATAATATTTATTTCATTGGATTATTGGAGGATAGACCCTGACTCAGAGTGAATACTCAACATTAGCTCTCATTAACGTACTACTATTATATTAATAGTATTAATATATTACTTGGTGACGTTGTTAGGTGCCATCAAGGCAGGTCCAACTCATAGCGACCCTATACTTATACATAGGGTTTTCAATAGCTGATTGTTTCAGAAGTGGGCTGCCATGTTCTTCTCCCACTTTTGCAGTGCTGAGGATCAAACCCAGGGCCACATCCATCTTCCTAGAAGCCACTCCAATGCTTCCCCCCCAAGGAGGACAGACCCCTAGCCCTTCTCCAGAGGAGTAGCACTGTCTCCCTCCTCCTCTCACCCCCATCTAGAGTTGCAACTGTCTCCATGGATGCTGCCCTACCCAGGAACGAGGGCAGCCATGGCTTGGGAACACACCCTAGCAAATGTGTCTCACCACTCACTATGAGGCTCGAACTGAGAAGTTGGGGGTCAGGAGAGGTGGCCTCTTACAGAGCCAAACTGCATTGCATGAGGAATGAATGAGAATCTTGGGGCCTGTGGTCGGCTGAGGTAGGGACGACTGAGCAGGAACAAAAGGATCTGTCAACATGGTGTTGGCCTAGCTGGTAACTGTGCCCAGCCAGAACAGTCAGTGATAATAATAGAAATAACTATTTTGAGACTGAACCATGAAATTGTTTTTTCAGTGCTGGGTATCAAACCCAGGGCCTTGTACATGCTAAGTGAACACTGTACCACTGGGCTACATCCGCAGCTCCTTGAACCTTGAATTTTATAACATTTCCTCATTCCTATGAGGGTTGCTATGAGTCAGACCTGCTCAATGGCACCTGACAACAACAACACCTTGATTTCAGCATAGGTTTTTAATTCTTCTTAACATTTAACATTTCTGAAGCCTTGATACACACAATGTTCAATGTAGTCATCCACTATGTTGGTTCTTGTTTTCACTCAAAAACTTATCATCAGATTTCAAGTGTAGCTTATAACTAAGTGCAATTGAGAATGGATATAGAAGTGCAACCAGCATGGCACAGTGTCAGGGAGTGTTTTGTTCTACTGTACATAGGGTTGCTATGAGTTGGACCCAACTTCATGGCACCTAACAACAAGAGATTGTTAAGTAGGATGGCAGATTAGAGGCAGCCTCCTTGTGACTGTGAAACAAAGGAGTCAGGTTAGGAAAAAATAGACTCTATTTCAAAGAGAGAATGACTAGAAAGGCAGAAAAATCATAAAGGAGGTGATAGAACACTTTCAGAGTATAGAGAATGGAGGTGCTGTACAGCAATGAATGAACAGAGCACATCTCCAGCCATAGCTTCCCAGCAGGGGTGAGGAACTGAAGGCTTCACCCAAAAGGTAAGCTGGATGGCCCTGGTAGGCAGACTGGTCATCCCACAGGACAAGCTCACAGTCCTTGAAACCCCGGATCCATTCAGAGTATTGATGAGACAGGCTCTTCCAGACTCAGGGGTCAGCACTGGAGAAGAGATTCATTTTGCCATGCTTCATATCTCAGAGGGCTGTGACCAGGCACCATCTTGAGGGGGAACTTATTGTATGAGTCTGGGCTAGTCTGGGGCCTGAAAATAAGGAACAATCATAGCCCAGGGAGCCTGGTGGTAACCTGGCACAACCTCATGGTGGTACCCAGGTGTGGGAGGCAGCAACAGAGAGGGGAATGTGCTAGGCTAACAGGCTGAGACACTTGAGCATCAGGAGACTCAGGCAAGGTGAATGGTAGCTCCACCCACTGCAGAGAGAGAGGACCTCATCTCCCGAGGGGAACCACAGAGACTAACAAATCTGAGCCAAGGCCAGATAAAAGACTCCCAATGATCACCAGTCTCCAACTTCAACCAACTGACAGACTCCCAGGGGACACAGAAAGAAGCCACTACAGTACCTTGTCTTGTCTTTGTCTTTTTTTTTTTTTTTTTTCTTTTCCTATGCTGGGAATTAAACCTAGGGCTTTGCACTGAGCAGGTACTCTACCACTGTGCTATCTCCCCAGACATTTTCTTATTTTTATTTCAAGACAGGGTCTCATTGAGTTGTGCACGCTGCTTCTGGCCTGGAGGTCAAGATCCTCCTGCTGCCACCACTGAGTCATTGGGCTTAAAGGAGTACACTATGCAGCTCTTATTTTATTTTATTTTATTTCATGTTATGTTTTTAATTTTCTTTTCTTCATTTCTCTTTTTTTCTAATGTAATTTTTTTCTTTTTTTCTTTTTTTCCTTTTCTCTTTTATCTTTTGCTACCTGGGTATCTCTCTTTTTCTATTTACTCAATTTTAGTATCATTTTTACTTTATTTTTTAAAAGAAATCTCTTAGATATTTTGCTTTCTATTCCTCTTATGTCTACCTAATTTTGTTTACACATTTTAATTGGTTGTGCAATCAGGCTTCTTTTCTTGTCTTTTGCTCTTTGCTCTCCTTCTTCTTAACATTCTTTTCTTCTCTATTTTCTTTCTTTTACTTAACTTTTGCTACTTCCTTTCTCCTCCTTCTCTGAAACTCCATTTTATTTCAGATAATTTCTACTTCTACTTTCACTCTAAATAATTTATAACTTCATAACTTACACTGTATTATTGTTTCCATTTTCTTTTCTATGGGCATTGGTGGTATAGTTGTTGTTGTTAGGTGCCATGGTGTTGGTCCAACTTCTAGAGACCCTATGTACAACAGAATGGAACAGTCCTCTACACTGTCCCCAGCAGGCTGTCTGCCAGTACTTCTCTGCTGTTTATAGAGTTTTCAATGGCTGATTGTTTCAGGATTGTTTTGAAAGTGGGTTGCAAGGTCCTTCTATTTTTGCAGTGCTAGGAATTGAATGCAGTGCCTCAGAGAGCACAGAGCAGCCTTCTACCAGCTGAGAGCTAAACTTCAGTCCCTAGTTGGCTTTAATTCATTTTAAGTATATTTCTATATCTAGTTTGGTCAAGTATTGTACCTGTTAGAGTGTGTGTCTTCTCCTCTCAGTGGTACTGGGGATTGAGCTCTCAGGAGATAGCTTCTCACTATGAAGGTCCCCAAATAAAACTGGAAGAGATATTTATCTCAACAGATATCAAATCTCAAAACAGAAATACAAGAAACACAAAAAATCAAGGCAGCATGTCTCCTCCAAAAGACTATAATTCTTCAACTACTGAATTCAAAGATACTGATTTTGTTGAAATATCAGACAAAAAATTCCAAAGTCTACTTATAAAAATGATCAAAAGCCTAAAGAGAACACATGCACATGAATGAAGTAAGAAAAATTTCAAGATCTAGACAAAAAGGCACCTATGTAGAAGACAAAGTCAGAAAAATAGATGAGAAATTCAGCAAGGAAACTGACATTTTGGAAAAAACAAACAAACAGAAATGTTGGAAGTAAAGAACTCAATAAGTCAAATATAAAACACAGTGGATGACATTCCCAGTAGACTAGATCAAGCAGAAGAAGGAATTGCTAGAATAGAAGACAAGGTTGAAGAAATACTACATCTAGATATCATAAAGAAAAATAAATAAAGGAACATGATGACAGTTTCTGAGAATTCTGGGACATGATTAAGAGACTAAATCTAAAAAGCCAGAGGGTAGAAGGAGTTGAGATAAAAACTAAAATAATGGAAAGACTATCCAATGAAATTATAGCAGAAAATTTCTCAAATCATGGGAAAGAAATGGATATCCAACCAAAAAAAAAAGGCTTTTGGAACCCCAAATTGACATGACCACAAAAGAACCTCTCCACAGCACATTAGAGTTACAATGCCAAGGCTACAGAACAAAGCAATAATATTAAAAGCTGCAAAAGAAAAACACCAACTCACTTATAAAGGCAACCAGAATAACATCAGAACAACATCAGAACCCTTAGCACAAATTCTCAAATCCAGAAAAGCATGGAATGATACATTTCAAGTCCTGAAAGTAAACAATTGCCAACCATGATTATTATCACTTAAAATTTATGGAGAAATAAAGACCTTCTAAGACAGGTGCAAATTAAATTCGTGATTACCAAACTTGCATTGCAGAAGATATTTAAAGGAATCCTTTATACACAGGAGGAAGAAAGACAATCTCAATCACAAGAGTGCAGGAAAGAATAAATTTCATGAGAGAAACAGATGAACTAAAGAGAGTTACAAAAGAATCAATCATGTCTAACTAAGAAAAATAGCAAATCTCAAGTATAAATAAAAAAGAGCAGAACAAATAATATGTGAACCAACCAGGAAAACACTGAACACAATTACAAGAATCAGTAAAGCCCTCAGTAATAAATATAAATGGTCTTATCTATTCAACTAAAAGAGATAGACCTGCTTATTTGATGAAAAACAAGATCCAACAATTTGTTGTCTGCAAGAAATACATCCCACTGGCAAAGGCACACACAGACTGAAAGTGACAGGATGGAAATAGCTATATTAATTAAATGGAAGCCAATAAAAAAAAACAGGAGGAATATCCATCTTTATATCAAAGCTAAAATTAATTATTCAAGCTAAAATTCAATCACAAGAGATAAAGAAGGCCTAGCCGGGCACAGTGGTGCACACCTGCAATCCCAGTGGCATGGGAGGCAAAAGCAGGAGGATTGCAAGTTCGAGACCAGAGGCAGTCTAAGTAATTTAGTGAGACCTTGTCTCAAACAGTAAAAAAATGGGCTGGGGGTGCAGCTCAGTGGTCTAGCACTTGCAGAGCATGCAGGGAAGAGGCCCTGGGTTCAACCCCCAGTACTGTAAAAAAAAAAAAAAAAAAAAAAAAAGAGAGAGAGACAGAGATAAAGAAGGCTACTATATATTAATAAAGGGAATGATCAATTAAGATGATATAATCATTGTAAATATATATGCACCAAACATTGATGTGCTCAATTTCATAAAACAAACACTACTGGACATAGAGGGACAGGTATGTCCAGATACAATAATAGTGAGTGATGTCTATACCCCATTGCCATCAACAGATAGAATACCCAGACAAATTATCAACCAACTTCAGAGTTAAACAGATAGATCAAATAGACATAATAGATATCTGTAGAATATTCCATCTAAAACCTAGAGAATACACATTCTTCCCAACAGCTCATGGAACTTTAAAATAGATCACATTTTAGACCACAAAACATGCCTTAACAAACACAGAAAAATCAAAATAATTTCTCTTCTTATCAGACCATAATGGAATAAAACTATAAATCAACACCAAAAGAAACTACAGGAACTATACAAATACACAGAGATTAAACAATACTCTCTTAAATGATCAGTGGGTCTTTGAAAAAATCAGAAAAGAAATTCAAAAATTACTAGAACCAAGTGAAAATGAAAATACAGTCTATCAGAACCATAGGGATATAGCAAAGGTAGTTCTATAAGGGAAGTTAATAGCTACGAGTGCATGTACATTAAATAATCAGAGAGGACTCAAATAATAACTTAACAATGCACCTCAAGGTCTTATAAAAACAAGAACAAGAAAAATCCAAAATCAGTAGACAGAACGAAATGATAAACATCAGGGAAGAAACTGATGAAATGGAGACTAAAATAACCATATAAAGAATTGATGAAACTAAGGGTTGGTCTTTGAAAAGATAAACAAGATCAACAAACTGTTAGTCAAACTAACCAAAAGAAGGAGAGAGAAGACTCAAACTAGTAAAATTAGAGATGAAAAAGGGGACGTTACAACAGATATCAATAAAATCCAGAAATTCATGAGGGGATACTTTGAAAACTTATAATCCAAAAAACTGGAAAATCTAGGTGAAGTGGATAAATTCCATATGACTTACCATGATTAAATCAGCAGGATGTAAACAACTGAAAGAGATCTAGAACAAGCAGCAAGAGTAAAGCAATTAATAGTCTTCCAATAAAGGAAAGCCCAGGACTGGATTGATTCACTGCCAAATTCTACAAGACCTTTAAAGAAGAATTAATGCCAATGTTCTTCAAACTATTCCCTAACATAGAAATGGAAGGAGTCCTGCTAACTTCATTCTGTGAAGCTGGTATTATCCTGATACCCAAACCCAATAAGCATGCAATGAAAAAAAGAGAACTACAGACCAATTTCTGTGATGAACCTAGATGCAAAAAACCTTAATAAAATACTTGCAAATCAACTTCAACAACACATTGTAAAGATCATACACTATAACCAAGTTGATTTCATTCCAGGGATGCAAATGTGGTTTAATATATGCAAGTCAAAAACTGCAATATAGCACATAGACTCAGAGACAGAAATCAAATGATCATCTCAAGACATGTAGAAAAATCCATAGAGAAAGTTCATTCTATGTGATTATTGTCCACTGTTCCACTAGACTTTCACCTTCCCTGAAAGCTGAATTAGACTTTTTATCCCTCACTGCCATATCAGCAGTTAAGAGATTTCACTAGGTTTTTGGTACATGAATAAATTAGAGTCTCTAATACAGAGCTAGAAGACAAATGTTTGATTCTCACCTCAGATGATAAAAAATATCTTTCGATAATTCTTAGCAAGCATCATCAATGGCAAGGGTGGACATAGGTTAGACCTTCAGAAAAGAAGTCTTGTCATCTTTCTACCATCACAGGACTACACTGATATTTAATCTGCTGCGTGTCAAATAATATTTAGGCATTTGTTTTCATTTGCCTTACTGGCTCCTATTGACTCTTTCTTACTCCCGTTTCAATTATAAGCCAAAGTCTCATGCAAAAGGATGCTAAGTAAATAACGAATATGACCACAACATTTAATGCAATTTTAAATAACTTTTTAAACTTTAAGCAAGGAAGACTTTAATAGGTAGGAGTGTTAGAAGGGTGCTTCTGGTTACTATTAATGTTCTTTAAAAATCCCATAATCCTATCAACCATTAAGAACCATAGTACACCTAAAAAAGGTCCTTAGAAACCATTGAGTCTGACCATTTTGCAGATATAGGGACAAAACACAAATTCATTACCAGATGACAGAGGTGCCCTATGGGTAGCTTACAGACAAGAGACCTCCTGGAAGAGAAGCAGAATTTGAGGCCAAAGAGATGTATCAGCCCAGTCCATTACAGATTTCTCTTGCTCCAAGAGCATTTCTCAGCAAAAGGCACATTTGAAATATCTGGATACCTGTTGGGTTGTTGTCATTGGAGGAAGAGATGCTACTGTTTGGTATTCCTCAAGGCTGCTGCCATTCATCCCTCATGACAAACAATTATCTGGCCCCAAATACCAGTAGTGCCACAGTCAAGAAATCCTACACTAGCAGATATCAGAAGAGGCAGGAGGACCCAGAATGGGCCTTCTGTCCAATTCCTCAAACTCCTCACCCTCACTGTCCCACTCTGACACCCAACATCACATCTAAGGTTGTGATGCAGCCACCAGGGCACATTTCCCTCACATATAAACAAACATATGTGAGAAAACAGGCCTGGCCCCACCAGAAAAATGACAAATCTTCTGGAATGTTTTTGACTGTAAGATACACATTTTTGCCAAGTGCTGTGGTACACACTTGTGATCCCAGTGACTCAGAGGTGGAGGCAAGAGAATCACAAGTTTGAGGCCAGAGGCAGCCTGTCTAACTTAGCAAGACCCTGTCCCAAAACAAAAAGTGAAAAATGGGTTGGGGATGCAGCTCAGTAACAAAGCACTTGCAAAGTATGCATGAGGCTCTGGGTTCAACCTCCAATAACCACAGGGGAAAAAAACACACATGTTCTTCACAGCTTTACACTTCTCAATATGGAATGTGTCTTATAGGTAATGTAGTTCTTCCCCAAAACTTACTATAACAAATAAATGGCAAATCTAATAAGTTATGACATACTAGAATCAGAGACATATGGTACTTTAAGACCATGTTTACATAGATATAAGCACAAATAATGGATGATGGATCAAACATAAAATTTGTTTGATTTCCAACGATAAAACATAAGCCTTCAAAGAATTTCTCCCTTGCACAGACTTCTTTAGTTGAAATGAGTCCACATCCTTCCACTTTGTAATTGAAAGGCTGAAAGCATAGACTTGATGAAAGAAAACCAATGGCCAGGGAGTCCTTGGAAGAGAGCAGCATGGCGGGCTCACTTCTAGAACCTCAGATCACAGACCCCCTACCTCCCTTCTCCCAATCCTTCACTCCCTCTGTCCATACTTCCACTCCAACCACTCCAATGGCCCCTATCCTCCCTTTGCCATTTTCTCCCATAAGTAGCACCAATGCTGATGATCAGCACTTGGGGGCCCACTGAGACCCCCTGGGAGAGAGGTACCCATGTGTCCTGCCTGCTAATTGCCTCATTTCCTCTGCATGTGCTGCAGACAGTAGGAGAAATCAATACAGGGCTTTCAAGTGAGGACAGTGGCAGATCCAGACTTAACACCTTAGCCAATTGTCTCCTTGGACAAGTTAGGTCATGGTGGGCCTTGGTTATCTTATACTGAAAGTGGCAACACTGTCCACTACAGAATTGTTTTGTTTCTGAAGATATAAACAAAATAATAATGTGAAATATACAGCATGTGTAAACTGCCCTCAATAGCTGGGTTGGTTTTTCTGAGCAGACACCTTCCATGTCTTTGTCCTCAGCCATACCAGGAGTTCTGGAATGGATAGAGCACCACCAAATACACCTAGATTGGAGGTTCTCATGATGTTCTTTTCCCAAAATTCATCCTCAAAAACCTATAATTGACCCATACAATATGATTAACTGATTTTTAACAAAATGATTATGGAAATGTATTGCTTTGTTCTATCAGATTTATGGAGATGAGGTTATCCTTGAACCCACTGGTGTCTCTAGATTATAGAAATACTTAGTTGAATCCAGACATGATGGTGCTCACCTGTAATCCCAGTACTTGGAAGGCTGATATTGGAGAAGCATGAGTTTAATGCCAGCCTGAGCTATACAGGGAGATCCTATCTCAAACACACACCTACACATACATGTGCACACACACACACACACATTGGTTGGAGAAAATTCACTAAAGTTCCTGTACTTCTCTGGCCCAACACTGGGGTCGGTGGCTGTGCATTTGCTAAGACTGCTAAGAATCAAGGCAACTCCCAGGGCTCACTGGAAACTCTAGGCCAGGAGCCTTTGGTTGGAATGCTAGAAGAGGAGTGCCTTCTGACACAGTTAATTCTACTCAAGAATATAATGTATCTTTTCTCTTTGGGGTAACAAAATGCAAGGACCCTACTCAGTCACTTTAAGGCCTAGAATGTCACTTTGCTCTTACTGTTTAGGCTTGTCTTGAACCATTTAAGGTAAGTAGGTGAATAGCACTGAGAGATGCCAATTTTCTGGCAATTTAGGGAGAAGATATTTTTAAAAGAAGGAAAATAAAGATAGAAGCAATTCTTGTTCTTTCAAAACTTTTCCAAACAAAAGCATTGTTAATTTTATTACATAAAAATGCTGAAATTATTTTTCTAACAATGCATTTTATATATTTTTAATGTATTACTTATTCAGGCAAAAACTACTCATTTAATTTGCATGTTTTTATTGAAAGCATTGTATCTCTTATAAAAATAGAGAGTTTTGAAAAGTAAATTTGAGTTGACTTAATGTTATCTCTCTTTGAGACAGCAACTCTGAATAAAATGACTTAGCTGGGCAGAGAGATGCATACCTGTAATCCTAGCAACTTGGGAGGCTGAGGCAGGAGGATCACAAGTTGAAGTCACAACTTCGTGAGACCCTGTCTCAAAACAAAAAATTTACAAACAGGCTAGAGGTGCATCTCAGTGGTAGAGCACATGTCTCGCATGCACAAGGCCCTGGGTTCAAACCACTAGTACTGAAAAAAATAAAATAAAATAAAATAAAATAATAAAAAGACTTAGACAGGAGCTGAGTTTGTATAAATAGGTACATTTGGACATCATGCTAGCAGTATTAATTCAGTTTAGTCTTTCTGGAAATAGGTAAGAAGAATTATAAATCTATTTGTCCTAATAGGCCTGGTACCTCATTTTGGAAATATAGTGCATAGAATAATATTTAAGAAAAATAAGTGCAATAGAGATAAAGATAGTCATTTGCAGCACCATTTATAAACCATGAAACCTGGAAATAGCCCAGCTCAATCACTGAAAAAGGGTGGAGTCAATGATACACAATAGTGAAGTACAATAGTGCCCTTAAAAGACACAACTTGTTATCCATATTCCCATAGAGCAGCTGTAGTGTGCTCAAAAACCTGAGCAAAAGGCTATCCTATACATTGTCCATACAATATAAGAGTGGATATAAGGAAAATGCCCAAGACTAGAAGGGAGTTTAGAATAAGATTTTACAGTAAAATGTCGTTGTTGTTGTTGTTGTTGTTGTTGTTGTTGGGTGCCGTTGAGTCGGTATCCGATTCATAGCGACCCTCATAGAGTTTTCAATGGCAAAATGCCTTTAGTTCCTTTTATTTTAAAAAAAATGCCTTTAGTTCCTTTTATTTAAAAAAAACTGAGGAAGGCAGCCAAACAAACAGGTATGGGTATAAAGGTACATAAATGATCTCAAATATGTGTTATTGTTATTGCTGCTGCTGCTGCTGCTATTGTTGCTGTTGTTGTTGTTGTTGTTGTTGTTGGGTACCATGGGGTTAGGTCTGACTCACAGCCACCCTCATAGGGTTTTCAATGGTTGGTTTTTTTGGGGGATTGCTTCCGGAGTAGATTGCCTGTAGTGACATATATTATGACTACCTACAGTCATGCCACTGTGGTATCCAATCTCGTCAGATCTTGGAAGCTAAGCAGGGTTGGTCTGGTTAGTCCTTGGATAGGAGATTGCCTGGGAATACCAGGGGCTGTAGTCTTGGGAGAAGGATCCAGCAGCCTACTCCTGAAACAATGAGTCATGGAAAACCTCATAAGTAGCAGAGAAGCATTGACACAGTACCAGGCATGGCATAGTATTGTTGTTGTTGTTAGGTGCTGTTGAGTTGTGTCCGACTCATAGCAATCCTTAATAGGGGTTTCAGTGGCTGATTGCTTCAGAATTGCCCTGGGAGTAGACAGCCCCATCCTTCCCAGTATCAGGTAGTGTTTTGTTCTGTTGTACATGGTGTTTCTATGAGTCAGACCTGACTCAATGGTACTTAACAACAACATATGACTAGAAAGGGATACATCAAGATTTTAACAGTGATTTCTGCTTAAAGGAATTATAGGTGATAGTTCTCCTTATTTACACTTTTATATATGAACAATTCTCTTCAATGAGCATATAGAACTTTTATAGTCATAACATTAATGGCCTTTTTAAAAATGAAACTATAAGCAAATGAATTTTGAGTAATCTGTTTTAAAATGATGGGAAATATGGATACAAGCAATTTTTGTTCTTTAAAACTTCTCCAAACAAAATCATTATGTTAATCTTATTATGTAAAAAATTATTGTTATTGTTAAGTGCCTGTCAAGTCAGGTATGACTCAGCAACTCTATGTTACAACAGAACAAAACACTCCCTGACACTATGCCATGCTTGGCACTGTGTCAGTGTTTCTCTGCTATTCATAGGGGTTTTGATCGCTGATTGTTTTGGGATTGTTTTGGGAGTGGGCTGCTAGGTCCTTTTCCCAAATTATGTGGGGCTGGTGATTGCACCCAGGGCCTCAGAGAGCACAGTGCAGCACTCTACCAACTGAGCTAAACCCCAACCCATATAAAAATATAGAAACTACTTTTCTAATAACACATATATATATACATATACATGTATATATATATATATATACATATATATATATTATACATATATATATATTATTGTGTGTGTGTGTGGTACTGGGAGTTGAACCCAGGGCCTCGCGCTTGCATGCTCTGCAAGTGCTATACCACTGAGCTGCACCATATTTTTACTTTTGGGGACAAGGTCTCAATGAATTACACAGACTTCCTCAGGTTTCAAATTTAGGATCCTCCTCTCTCTGCCTCCTGAGTCGCTGGGGTCACAGGCATGCGTCACCACACCTGGCTTATTATACATATATATTTTTACATAGTGAAGAGAAGCAGAATAAAATGGAAACAGCATAAGTCATTTATATTTTGTTAAAAAAAAAGAAAGAACGAACGAAAGAAAAGAAAGAAAAAATCATGAGGTTTTTCACGACTTTGTATCACCAACAGAAACCCTCTCTCAGCACCCAGTGTTTCTGCACTATCTATGGTTTTTGGTTTCCTGACTCATTGCCATAAGCAGTTTGTGCTTCATTAATGACTTAATTTTCTTTTAATCATTTTCTTGGACTTCTGAAAATGGAAACAAACATAGAAAAGGATAGGCCATTTGAATACTGTCCCAATTCTGGTAAACCCTAGCACTGTGCCCAGAATCTAGCAAACACTCCATAGATTCATGCTGAAGGACTGAGTGAGCACTGCTATTTTTGGTCCATCTCTGGAAGAAAAGGAAGAATAATCTGAAGACTAATTTGAAGGAGCGAGAGGAGCTGGTGGTATTTGTAACACCCATACTCTGTGTTGCAAGAGGAAAGGAAAATATGCTTAACAGGGTCCCGAGAATAACATTGGACTAAATACCTTATGGATTTGGCAACACTAGAAAATATCTTTTTCACCATTGACACTATGCCTGTTGGTTTTCCCACTATACAAAGCACAGGCAGTAGTGTAATGTCCCTTAACACTTGTTTCAATTTTTTGGCCCACAGAGTTTTTGCAACAAGGTTAACTGGCTGACAATAAAATCTTAATCAGGTCATTTGCTTTCCCTGTCCTTACAAGTGGAAATAGAGCTACCACACAACAGATACACAGCAGAGCTGAGATTCATGGAGTTTCCATCTGAGCCAGTTTCTTTAGCAGTAATTAATTAGCAGTAATTGCTGCAGGTACTCACCTTCCAACCTCTAGAAAGAACCCTTGGTTGGATGCAGACCACACTCACTGAGGAGGCATCACACACCTCTGGGTGCTTACATTTTTCAAGACTCCATCATGGGCAATAGATTTGGTGAAAGACATAGCTCTTCCAACTCACTAGTAAGCATCTAATATGCTATTTATGCAGCCATTTAAAGAGGGAAAATTTCACATGGACTGATATGACCTGCACTGATTCTGCCATTCATGTATCTAACACATGTTCATTGGGAAGCATACTATGTGCCTGGCTCTGGTCAGGCACTGGGGTTTAAGGACCTATACATTTTGTGTACCATCCTGAGACATTTCAGTAGCCAACTATTGGCAGAAGCATAGATTATGCTCCTATCTTCTATTACTTCTTTCTCTGACCCCCTATACTTCTAAGGAAAATCTGTTTGGCTAGAAGAAGCTTGAAGTTCTCTTTACTTCAAACCCTAGAAAAGCAAGTGTGTTTGGCAAATGCCAACATATGCTCCATCCTGAGTCTTTTATAATAACCCATCCACATCTTCCCTTCCTTGCCATTTTTCCTCTTTCTCCTAGAATGCAAAGCAGTTCCTCCCTTGCCATTGCCCCTCACAACCCACCCTCCAGCCCACCCAAGACTTCTGACCTGAGCATTCTCTCAGCTCCAGGAATGTGCTGGCTGCCCAGCTTGGGAATGAGCACTGTCTTCCATCACAGGCTTGACGTCAGGTGCTCTAAAGTTTACCTAGGCAGTGTTTGATATCAAAGAAGTCACACACTGTCCTATTGATTGCTGTCATTTGGCTCTACAGCCCAAGGTTGCTAAGCATTTGCGTGGATATTGTGTAATTCTGGGAGTGAAAGCCCTTATCGGGATCATTTTTGGCCTCTGATGCCCTTTTCCTCTCCTTGAGCAACAGCCATGGCCATTTCCTTCCCAGGTTTTATGAATTTCCACTCAGATCCCCCAGCACCTCAGTGCTAAGCCCCTGAGCTGCAGCTCTGTTGCCAGATGGTCCTCCCTTGGCACCTGCTTTTATTTTGATAACATCATCCTTCTAACTGCTGTGATCATTAACCACTTAATTCCTGGAAGCCTTGCTCTTTGACATTTAACCCTGATTCTGTGAGTCTTTTTTGCCTACAGCCACCCTGGCAACTGATCTCATCAGACCTTGGAAGCTAAGCAGGATTGGGCCTGGCTAGTCCATAGATGGGAGACCACCTGGGAACACCACGTGCTGTAAACTTGGGAGAAGGACCCGGCAACCCACTCTCAAAACAATCAGGCATCAAAAACCCTATGAATCACAGAGATGCACTAACAGTAGTGCCAAGCATGGCACCGTGTCAGGTGGCATTTCGTCTGTTGTACATAGAGTCGCTATGAGTTGCACCGACTCAACAGCACCCGACAACAATGACCACCATGAGTCTTTAACTTATGATCCCAATGTAAGCTATAGAGATGTTCCGGCACTGCTCCTTCCTCTGTGCTTACATTGTAGATGGCCTACAGCTTCATTTGTTTTTGGATTTTGTTGATTGACCCTCTGTTTTGTCTCCTAACCAAATGTAAAATAAACATTCAACTTGTTTTGAGATTGGTTTGGACCCCAGTGCCACGATGCCCTCCATGGCTTCTTGGACAACAGGAGCATTTCTAAGAATGTGTCCCTCAGGGCATTAATCCCCCCAAATGCTCCTGGAGCTAAAGGCAAAGTGGGTTGAATAAGAGGGGAAAGAGCTGCTTACCCTTGGAGGTAACGGGCACTAGTATGTCAAAGGCTCCAAGAAGTTTTCAGTAAATAAACCCATTAAACTTCACTTATGTACGCAGGGTTATGGAGACCCAGGACCTGCTTACTTTTTGTTTCCTTTTTTTCTATAAGCACTATATGTATGTTATGTTTAACAAGCCAGGGAACGTGCTCAGAAGCAATGGCCTCCTATGTACAAACCAAGGCCCTTTGCATGGTATATGACCAGCCTCCCAGCTTTTAGAGACCACCCCTCGGCACTCCTCCCTTCTCTTCTCTCCCCCGCCCTTTGTCTGGCTTCTCAAACTCCACGCTAGGGTAATACTCAGGTTAAGAGAGGGTTGGCTGGGATGAGCTATATCGGTGGATTTATTCTTGTGATAGGGAAGAATATTTAGAGGCTTTGGCCAGGAGACTAATAAGAATTCAAGCTGCCTCGTAGAATTATTAATATGGTGTAGCATGGAGAATAGGGTGTCAGTTCCTTACGGGACAAGTGATAGTCGAAAAGAGGCCAGTGTACACCTGAACTAACATCTACCTGTGACCACAGACGGCAGAGACATTTCCCACGTGAGCCATTGTCCTACCACAGTGAAGCCTTTGCTTGATCTCTAAATCCTGAGGTCATGACCCGCTGCAGAGTCTTCACATATGTGTGGCTCTGTCACAAGCTGTTCCTGGCCCCATTTCAGTTCTGATCTGAAATTTTAACAGGGGATATTGTATCTGAGAAAGGATTACATTTTAGCTTGTTCCTAATGGCAGCTAAAAATAAGTATGCCAAAAAGAGCTGCACTGTAGCATGCAGTGGACATCTTTCAGAGCTTCACTGCAGATTGCAATCCTACTTCCAACATTCATGAGCTGTGTAACCTTGGGCAGATTACCAAACAGCTCTGAGCATCAAATAATCTCATCTGTAAAAGGGATAACAATAATGCCCAGGATTTTTGTGTAAATTAAATCACTCAATATAGACAAAAGTGCCTGGAAGATAGCATGCAACATGTCGTAACAATTATTATCATTATTGTTGTTAGGTGCTGTCAAGTCGGGTCTGACTCATAAGGACCCTACATACAACAGAACAAAACACTCCCCAACACTGTGCCATGCTTGGCACTATTGTCAGTGCATCTCTATTATTCATAGGGCTTTTGATAACTGATTCTTTCAGGAGTGGGTGGCCAGGTCCTTCTCCCAAGCCTACAGCACCCAATATTCCCGGGCAGTCTCCCATTCAAGGACTATCCAGGTTCAACCCTGCTTAGCTTCCTTGTCAGATCTCAGATATGACAAGATTGGACACCAGAGTGGTGCAGCTGTAGGCATTAGTATGTATTTATTTATTACATAAGTACTGGTATTTCTTGGACAAAATAACCATTGCCTTTATGAGCCTTTGGTGTCCTTTGAGCAATTTTACTAATGAAAAGCACCATTGGACTCACAGCAAATCCACAGCAAACTGGATTTTCCAGTCTCATGTCTTTTTGGCAGCTTGACCACCTTCAAGTTCTAGCCATAGCACCTATATCCTCTTTTGCTGCCATTTATCACTTTAGAATATTTATACTGAAGGCTTTCCATGTGCCAGGCACATTCTAAGTGCTTCACACATATGTGGTTTGCTTTAATCTTTCAACAACCTTATGAGGTAGGCACTATTATTATTTCCATTTGTAGACAAGGAGAAAGCACTGAGAGGCTAAGTAACTTGCCCGAGATCACACAGTAGGTCAGTGGCAGATGCTCAAAGCTGGATTCCTGAGCCTCTGTACATAACCATCACACACCTTGCCTCTGTCTCTCTAGAGAAGGTGATGGGCTGGAGCAAGAGTTAGGAGAGAGGATGGAAAGTGGAGGGGCAGGCAGTGGGAGTGGGTGAGGCTCAGAAAGTCAGACTTGTTTTAGGAGTCATGTAGAAATAATCAATTAGCCAGGCACAGCCTGAGCAGAGGCTGAGGCACGTTAACATTCTGCCCAGAAGGCGGAGGGGGGTTGCTCCAGACTGTGGATGTCTGAGTAGGAGGAGGACAGCAGGCTGCTGCCCAGCCAGGAGAAGGGAAGTGGGGACAAGGGGTGGCCTGGAGCCTGGGACGCACTGACCCCCTGAACAGAACCACCACATGTGCCTCTCCTGCTTGCCGAAGGTTTCTGTCATTTATGAAAATCACAGTGCAGTTTAAAGCTGCGGATACCTTTGGGATTGGGAACCAGAGGGCATCATAAGACTCCGCCAGGCAGTGGACTGCTAGATGTAGCCTCCCCAGGGACATGGCCAACATGTCTGGCTCTGTGTGGAAATGACAAACAGAAGGACTGACCCGAGGACAGGGGCTTTAGGCTGAGTTCTCCCAGCAGCCCTCAGGTGGGAATTGCCAAGGTGGAGAGGCAGAGAAAGTGACCTGCCTGGGGGACACATGACTGGCAGGGACTATGGCAAGGCACTGAGCGAAAACAGGAAGAAAATCACTGCCGGGTGGAGGCAGGCTGGGTGCATGGCCACATGGAGCTGGATTTTTTTGTTCCTTGTGAGGAGAGGCCATGCAAGACAGAGCTCAGCAAGTGGAGGGGCCGGGTGGAAGGAGGACACCTCTCAGCTGGGGGACCCTCTACAACTTTCCACTGCTGCCGCTATGGAGGTCTAAAGTGCCTCTTGGAACAGATCAGGTCCCTGCAATGCCAGTTGTGCTATATGCGTCCCTGTCACCTAGGGAAGGCAGACCCCACTGTTCTGGAAGTGGTGTCAGGAGGGCTGCAAGCAAGCTCTCCTCCCTCGTGTTTCATTTCAACACTCCAGGGGCAGGGTGGGGTGGGTACTGCAGGGAGGGTTCGGCAAGTGAGTTTCCCTTTCCATCCTTCTCACAGATATTTCTAGAAGGGGTCAGTTTTGGGTGATTCATGATTTACCCAAGTGGACTCACACTAAGAAGCCAGCTCAGATCCAGCGGTTAAAAATAGATCTCTACTCTTCCATCTCCCCATTCATATTCTGTAAGTGCATTAGGAGCCTTCCATTAATGGGGAGAAAAGTTCATTTCCCCCATGGTAGCTACACAGGCTCTGGCAACTTGGTCAAAGTAACTCTCACTAAGTCCTTGATTTCCCCCACCCCAGAGTTATGAGGAAATGCTAAGTAGTACACCATGCAGAGAAGCAGAGGCTCACTGGACAGCACAATGGTCAGACTCCTTGGTGCCTTAGTTTCTTCCAGTGTAAACTAGAGGATCCTAATGCCTCCTGATATCAAGGAGGAATACATATGGAGCCCCATGACCATGGTGGGCACCCTGTCCTATGCCCTCCATGCAAGTTGGCTCTTGCCATGGCACTCAGCTCCTGGTGACCCTTCCACTCTCACTGTGTGCCATGGCAGGGCTGAGGGCACAAAGACTTCACACCATTCAGTCCTGGAGACCACTCTCTGAGATGAGAATCATGCCCATGGTACAGATGAGAAAATGGCGTCAGAAATCACCTGGTGGATGGCCGAGCAGAACTGGGACTGGGTCCTTCAGGATGCACGGCCAATACCACATTCTCATTGTCTGGTCATCCAAGACCATAAAACTGGCAAGAGAGAGCAACTAATGATCCTCATTTCACAAGGCAAGTAACTAAGGCTGAGAGGTGCTGAAGCAGTAAACAGTTTTCTTTGCACATCACGTGAAAACTGTCAAAGTAGATGGATCAGGAAGTGATTCTGAGGAGCCCATGGAACAAACTGGCCTTCTCCCTTAACTAAAAATCATAGATCAAGGGCATTTCTGGTCTTTCTGAGGCTAGCTTGTTTCCATGCTTTTTGGGAAAGTTGTCTAAGCACCTCAAAATGCTTGACCTTGCTCCTTGCCCATTACTGATCACATGGTAAAACTGTTTTAACTATAGCCCCACAAATGGCCTGAGTATAAGAAGACTCTGAGGTCAGCCTATCCAACATCAAATAGCATCCCCATGTATCCACAATCATCAAACACTATATTTAATATCCACATGTGGTATTTCTCATCTGGAAAACTCCTCTTCATCCTTCAAGAGCTTGCTTAGCTACCTCTGCTTTTGTAAGGTCTTCTCTGACCATTCCCAGCTCTTAACAGAACTGGTGTTTCCCTGAACAATTCTGTTCCTTTAAGAACATATTTGAATGTGTTTCAAATTGTTGCATCTCAAAGTGACTTGTCATTACAGCTTATATGTCTGTTTGTCCCATTAGGCTGTGGCTTCTCCTCTCTGGGCATCTACAGTTTATTTTGGTTCTTTAAGAACTAGCAATGCATATATGGTTTATATCACTGGTTCTTGAGAGGGTGACTTTGCTCCCTCCCCACCCAGGGGATACTTGATAACATGTGGGGACATTTTTGGTTGCCACAAATAGGAGGCAGAGAGGAGAGAGACCACAGGGATCAAGTGGGTGGAACGCAGGGAAATTGCTAAACATCCTAAGTGCACAGGGAAGCTCTCCACAGCAAAGGATTATCCATCCTCAAATGTGCACCAGGCCAAGGTCAAGATGGCCTGGTCTTACAAGTAGCCAAAACACTCCTAAGCTACAAAACTAGTGCAGGTGGAATCACAGTCCCAGGCTTTAATCTATACTACAGGGCTGTTGTTGTTGTTGTTAGGTGCTGTCAAGTCGGTATCCAACTCATAGCGACCCTCTGTACAACAGAGGAAACATGATTGTCAGTGCTTCTCTGCTGTTCATAGGGTTTTCAATGGCAGATTGATTTTTGGGAGGAGGTTGCCAGGTCCTTCTCCCAAGCCTACAGCTTCTGGTGTTCCCAGGTAGTCTCCCATCCAGGTACTAACCAGACCCGACCCTGCTTAGCTTCTGAGATCTGACGGAATCAGATGCCACAGGGCTACAGCTGCAGGCATACTACAGGGCAGTGGTGACAAAAATAGTTTTATACTAGAACAAAAATAGGCCTGAAGACCAGTGGAATGGAATAGAAGTTCCACAAATACCTCAAAACACCTATAGCCATCTAATTTTTGACAAAGGAGCAAAGCAAGTAATTGGAAAAAGGATAGCCTTTTCAATAAATAGTGCTGGGAAACATGGATATCCACTTGCAGAAAAATGAAAACTGACCTGCATCTTTCAATATGCACGAGAGTTAACTCAAAATGGATTAAAGACCTCAACATAAAACCAGAAACTTTAAAATTAATAGTAGATAGGATAGGCAATATGCTACAACATATAGGTATAGAAAAATATTTCCTTAATAGGACTCCAATTGCTCAAGAAATTGCAATAAGAATAGATAAATGGGATTACATGAAATTAAAAAGCTTCTGTACATCAAAGGAGACAATAGAGTGAAGGAAATCCCCACTGAATGGGAAAAAAAACTTCACATCCTATACATTAGACAGAGGTCTAATTACCAGAATTTATAAAGAACTCAAGAAAAAAATACCCAAGAAAACAAATAACCCAATACACAAATGGGCAAAGGAACTGAATAGACAATTTTCAGATCAAGAAGCCCATAAAGCCATGAAACACATGAAAACAATGCTCAATATCCCTAGCCATTAGGGAAATGCAAATCAAAACAACTCTGAGATTCCACCTCCAGTAAGAATGGCAAAGATCAATAAAACAAAAACAAATGCTGGCGAGGTTGCAGAGAAAAGAGAACCTTCTTACACTGCTGGGCGAGCTGTAAATTAGTCCAACCACTTTGGAAGTCAATATGGAGGTAGCTTAAAAAACTAAAAATAGATCTACCATATGACCTGGCTATAACACTATTGGGAATATACCCATAGGGAGATGTGTCATCATACCACAGAGATACCTGCATCTCCATGTTCCATGCAGCACTTTTCACAATAGCAAGGATATGGAATCAACCAAAGTGCCCATCAACAGAAGAATGGATAAGAAAAACTGTGGTACATATACACAATGGAATACTACTCAGCAATCAAAAAAAATGAAATAAGGACATTTGCAGCAAAACAGATGGAATTGGAGAAAATTATTTTAAGTGAACAAACACAAACCCAGAAAGAGAAATACCATGTTCTCACTCATATGTGGGAGCTGAATCGAAAATTAAAAAGAGGAAAAACTCCTATGCAGAGGTCAGAACATAATAAAAGCTAAAGTTGACATAGCAGAGAAGGGACAATTTGGGGAGTATAAAAGAAGGAGGAAGGGATCTAGCAAAAGGAGGAAATCCTGGGAGAGGAGAGGGGGTAGAGGAGGAACAAGGAGTAGTGAGGAATGGGAGAGGTGGCAACCTCAGGGTGAACAGCCCAACTTTAATAGTTCTGGAAATAATTATAATTATAGCAATAATACCAAAGAATGGTAATAACACAGATGGGCTAGAAAATTCAGGTAATAGTACTGACAATGTAAAAAGATAGTTCACTACAGAAAAAGTTTTAATCTTAAACATAGTTGGGATCCAAGAATATACAGAAAAATATTACCACAAAAAGACATGCAAATGGAAGAGAGGTCATTGGTGGGGGGATGGGGGGAGGAAGTGCACAAGAGGGTAAGGGGGAACTTATCTGTGCAACGTACAACAAAATGCATATATGGAAATGTCACAATGAAATGCATGTCAGAATGAAACACATTAAGTTGTACATTAAAAATTTCCAATAATAAAAAAAAAGATGGCCTGGTCTTCATGGCCTATAGTCAAGTATCACCTACTACAGAGTTTACTGTTCTTCATACATGACGGCTCAGGACCTGCTGCAAAAACTGTGCTTTGGTTCCCAAATATTTGCTGTCCCTCCACAGGACAATCACGCCTCCCCATACCTGAAGGTGTGCTTTGCCACGTGGCTTCTTTGGCCAATGAAATTGGGTGCATCTCATGCTCTCAGTTCTTCACCCACATTCCTCCACCTTCCCAATCCAATGTTCTCGGGCCAACTGGCACTTGCTGGTGTCTATTTCTTTGCCTAGGCTAGAGGGTGACTCTGCCTGTGCCCACGTAGGCCAAAAACACTGGGGAACCAACTCCCACAGGAGTCCTCAACCAATGACTGACAGGTCAACACCTGTCACTAGACCAGGTGCCTTGGTCCTGGATAGGGTAACTCTTAACTCTGAAGCATGCAATTAGTCTGTTTCACAGGATTTTTCCCTGGGAAATGGAATTCAATTCAAGTTGCCCACAGTGGTAGTGAGCTCAGTTAGCCAGCCTCACTTGGCTGCCTTCCCTTTCCTGACTCTTCCCTCTTCCCCACCAAGGTTTCCTGAGCCTCCCAAATGAGCTACATGGGCTCAAATCCTTGTCCTTGAATCTTCTCCAAGGAACCAAACCAACACAGACTAGAAGTCACAGCTATCACTTTCTCTGCTACCAGAGAGACACCACCGGGTTCCCATCTGGTCCCCAAAGGAAGGAGACATGGGAAACACTTGCTAATGGCATACAACCAATGTGTAACAGACACTTTTATTGTTGGGAGTCACCAGGATTTGGGGGTGGTTGTTACAGCAGCATAATCTGGCCAAAGCTGTCTGACACAGAGCTTCTATGAGGACCTTCCTAACTTACTCAGTTATAGTAGACCTGGGCTAACTGCCTCACAAACTGTGCTCTTCTAAGGGCAAAATTAGACAGCATAACCCCATCAGTAGCTGGGGTTTGGAGACAATTACTACCTCCCCTTTGAGGAGACTCCCTGTAATTCAAGGTGCCTTGTGCAGTGCTGGGGGGCTAGGGAGCACCAATAGACTGGGAGATCTGAGCCTGAGCTGTCTGGGTTGCACCATGACTCAGTCAGACCTGATTGTTACTATGGAAAAGACTAATGATAATAAAGTTTGGCCAGAAATGTGTGGAAGTAGCAGTCACACTGCAGTTGCTCTCAGTCTTGGGACCTTGGGGAAGTCCCTTCCTCATCAGGCTTCTAATGCAGGCTCTGGCCATAGGTCAAGCGCTATCCCCAGCACTCAGCTTCTATGGTTCACTGAAGATGAAATGAACATTTTCTCCTCCTCCTGCTTTATCCATTGCTTTCAAACCGAGCTCAATTCACACCCACAGTTTCAGGGGAGAGACTGTTTCATCCAGCTTACAAATGGCTCCTTTCTTTGCTCCTCTTAACAGACTGGAAGTGAGAGTTGAGCTCTTCCTTCCTTCTGACCTTGACATTTATTGAGTATGAACCTCACGCGGTGCATCAGCTGAAAACTACTGACAGGCAGTCCTCACACCCTAGCTATTCACAATCAGCCTTTGCTATTTCAGCCATATCGGAATACCACTCCTACGACCATTTCCTTGATAATATTTAGCGCAGACTGATTCTTTGTACTTCAATAAATGAACTCTAGGAGGAAATTTTACATTACTCTTATTGATGAAAAACCCATATCACTTGCTATGAACATAAGGTGGGCATAAAAATGCTCATGACCGCAATATTTTTCTTGAAGGTTAAGTATTATCTATGTTGCATCCTCTGCCACCTGCTGTCTATCTCTTTGTCTAAAAGGGAGGTTAAAACATATTGAAACAGTGTTAAAGAAACAACTGCACCAAACTAAGGTTTTACCTTTGTCATAATCAGAAAGATTGAAAGAGAATTGAAAAAAAAACTTTTTTTCACCACATGATGTAATGTTGCTTAATTGCTCATCAGGGCTCCCTCACCTCTCATGTGCTCCTAACACCGTCGTCCATTTCCTTTTTTTTTATTATTGGAAATTTTTAAGGTACAACTTAATGGCTATCATCACCATTGTCCATTTCATCAGCATGTGACAGCTGTGTCATTTCCCTGGATCCTTACTCCAGTACAGTTTGGTAATTGAAAACATAGGTTTCACTGCCTGCCTGATACAGGTTTGAGTCTTGCTCTATCACCTCCCTCGTGTGTGACTTTGATAAAGTCACTAAACCTCTTCGAGCTATTTTCTCATCTGCAAAATGGAGATAATCATAGTCCCTCATAACATGAACACTTTCTGACAATGTTCAGCCAATATTCCAGCCCAATAAATTATGGCTAACATTATTATTTAAATCACCAAATTTGTGTGACAGGGATTTTGATACCCACTCTACAGATAAAGTAAAGCCCAGTTAAGCAATGAGCCTGTAGCTGCACCACTGTGGCATCAGATCTTGGAAGCTAAGCAGGGTTGGGCCTGGTTGGTACTTAGATGAGAGACCACCTAGGAACACCAGGTGCTATAGGCTTGGGAGAAGGACCTGGAAACCCACTCCCCCTGAAAAAAAATCAGCCATTGAAAACCCTATGAATAGCAGAGAAGCACTAACAATACTGTTTCACCTGTCGTGCGTAGGGTTGCTATGAATCGGACACTGACTCTACTGCACCTAACAACAACAAGCTAAGCAATCGATCAAGGTCCTACAACCTCATTTCTTCCACTTCACTAAGCAACGGTCTCAAGAAGCAATAGACGCTATCATCCTCATTGTAACCTGGGTATTTTTATTCCTTTCCTGTTCTGTCTTTCCCAAGTCTGCAGGCTTGCTTTTTAGCATCACACTAAGATACAGAGGACATTGCACAGGCATGTAGACAAATGTCCAAACGGAATCCTGCCCCGTTGCAGTGCACCTGCCATGCCCCTGGTCCCCAAAGTGTGTGGACTTTCCCCAAGGCTCACCATTCTGTGTAGGGAAGTGCACAAGATCACGGGCTCACCTGACACTTGTGATAGCACCATGGCACACAGAGCCCTGCAGCTCAGCTCATGATGGATGAGTGTGGACATCAGTCCTGTACGTTTTCTTTTGAATGTGCCATATATACATTTCCCACCTGATTGTCCTTAAGCTCTGCTTTGGGTCACCACCTGGAGAGATGTTAGTCACAGCAAGGGGAGTATCCGGCAGAGAGCACATGGCACAGGCAGGGCACCCTCCCTCCCACGTGCACTGAAAGCATTGAGCCCCGCTCTGGAGTGGGCAGTGCATGGACAGCCAATACAACACCTGCCAGGATGTTTTTTTTTTTCCCTACCACCTTCCCAGAGCTGGGGGTAGGGGCTCTAGGCCACAGTGTTGAAGGCATGTCTTTTGTCATGGAACTCAAGGAAGAAGGAGGGGAGGACTGAACACTTGGTTAGCATAAAATTTGCAAGCTGTGTTTCACGGAGGCACACAGGGCTCTCCATCCTTAGACCAGAATCAGCTCACAAGGCTTAGGTTGCCCTTGTCACAAGTCTTGGGCTTTCTCGCAGGCCAAGCTGAAGCAAAACAATGTGCAGAGAACAAATGGAAACTCATGCAGGAGGCTGGAGATAAAGACACAGGGCCTTGGGAATTGAGGAGCTAAACGGTCTGAGGGACCATGGGTGCCTGAGAGGACTGAAGGGGGCTTACCCCGTCACATGGGCACCCCCAGAGGATAACCCTACAAGCCTGTGGCTGAGGCTGGAACCCACATTGGGAGCCCTGGGACAGGTAGAAGAGACCAGAAAACTCATTCCCCATCCCCAGTGCCCACTGGACTCTGAATGGCTTGGACCTGGTCACTTGCTTCTGTGGTAAAGGATGCAGGGGTGTCTTTGGGAATCTCCCATGGAAGCCTTGGTTGGCCTGAAGAGTCCAGTGCCATGGCTACAGACACTTGCAGTTATAGGTGTGCATCTGTAAGAAGGGGGACTTTGTGGGTAGGAGCACATGGCCTCCTATTTGTGAAAATAGCTTTGCTGATGCTAGTCTCAAACACGAGATCCCTCAAGCCCACCAGGGCATGATATGGCCATATACATAGGCCTGAGAAGATTTGGTACACTGATTCTGATGTTTTGTTGGCTGCCTTCTGTGCTCCACCCTGCAGGCTATCTCTTTGAGGCTGATTCTCCCTCCTGAGAACTGACCGGCATGGCTGATGATAGGTGTGTGTATTGAGGCAGAGGACAGGGATGGGGGACTCTCCTGGGAGAAACTCAAATGCATAACCAATTCTCAATTCTAACCAAATCAGAATAGCCAGCAAGGCCATAAACAGTCCACATAGAAATAAAGCATCTGGTGACTACAGATCACAATTAGCGATAAGGTAAGGCCATCTGTGAGCAGCTTGCAGTACTGAGTGTGGGTTGGGAGGAGAGGGGCACTTAGACCCAAGGAACCGCGTAGGCCTAGGTGTGGAGAGAAAGTATACCTTCCCTTCCATCCAGCTGTTACACAGGTATCGGGAATGACAATTGCTAACTCCTACCATGTTCTTAAAGCATCAGGTGGGCGAAGGCTTTAGGCAGAGCTTCCAGTTTAATCTGCACAACACCTTGAAAGAAATATAGTGTTATTAGCCTTGCTTTTCAAGTGAAGGAAAACAAGGCTTGATCTTGACGAAGGCCAAGCCAAAGACAGTTCTAAGAATTGAGCCAAAGCCTGTGTGATTCCAGAGCTCATGCTCTTTAGAGAGGGTGATAGGGGTGCAGGTGACCCCCAAACACTCCTCCACCCCTTCCTACTTACCTTCGTGGTAGTCTCCCACCCATCATGTCGGGCTAAACCTCCTCCAGACAGCGGCCAAGGTCTCTTCTGAAATAACTGCCTAAGTGACTTCAGCTTTCACATGCACAAGGATCATGCTGGCTTGTGGGTAACCACGCTGCTCCAGCCAAGAAAAAAGCAGACCAGAGTCTTGGCAAACAATCAGCAGCCTGACAGATGGTATTTATGGGTTGGAAGAGAATCCCAAAGAGCAGAGCATGCACGCAAAATCCCTCCTCTGGTCGGGCAGGAGGGAGGTCTGCTCTGCTGCATGGAGCCAAGGGCAGCTACAGGGAGAGGGGAGAACTACTTGCATTTACCTGAGTGGTTCTCACTAGAGGCGGAAGGTGAAGGGAGACAGGGAGGAAGTGAAAGGCCATGGCGTGGGCCTCCCTCTTCCACATCTAGAAAGAGCCACCATGACCTCCCCAACAAGAAAAGGGGGTAAAGGGGAAGAAAAGATGAATGGGGCAGGAGGCAAGAATACACAGCCTATAGGAAAGCTTGTCCCTCCTGTTTATATGTTGTTGTTAAGTGCCATCAAGCTGAGTTCAACTCATAATGACCCTCATAAGGTTTACAATGGCCAATTGTTTCTGGATTGTTTTGGGTGTGGGCTGCCGTGTCCTTCTCCCACTTTTTGTGGTGCTGGGGATTGAACCCAGGGCCTCAGAGAGCACAGAGCGGCACTCTACCAACAAGGGTACAGAGTCCCAAAGTGTGGCATCCCCCTCTCCCATCAGCAGGTTGAGTTTTAGGTATTTTCTTGCAGAGGCAATATGCTGAATTGACTCATCCCTATTCACTTTGGTCTTGCACCTTTAAGCCTGGTGGCCACCTTCAGTGAGAACTCCTGAGTGACTCACCTTGTCCTACACACCACTGAAGCTTCCAACACGAGTCCCATTTTCTCACTTCCAATCATTTAATTTGCCTTTTATGTATGGCTACCCCTTCCCACCTTGATATGGCACCAACTGAACCATAATTCACATTCATACCCTTGCTAGTGACCTACACAAGTATCCCCCATCTAGCTGGCCCTGAGCATGTGGCTCAGGTTCTACTTGGTGGGCTCATCCCCTCCCCATTCCTCTCATACAATGAAGTCCGTGTTTAGTGGCTATAGCGGAGTCTATCAGTGGAACAAAGTAAGGCTGACTGGACCCCTGAGAAGTTGAACCTGAGCCTGTGACCTTGTTCTCCTCAGTCCCACCAGGTAAGGGAAGATGTCCATGATGCCTGGGCATCCTGGTTCAGAGTCCCGCCAATGGGCAGCCTGTGGCTCCTCCTTACTAGGCCCTCTTGCTTCTCTGGCCCTCTCTGTCCTTCTCTGCTTTCTCTCCAAGTTACTTCCTCGAGTACCTACTTCTCTTTCTCCCCACACCCTTCAGCTGCAGACATTGTAATGCCACCTTAGGCAGAGAGAGAGCCAGGTTCTGGGCCAGACCAAGGACTCCTTCATATGCTTCCCATGAGGATTGGTTTGCAGCTCTTGGCTGCTTTCATTTCAATTTGGATTTACTTTTAAAAAATGTCAAAGTGTACATTTTCAACCTGGCTGCATGACTTTCAAGACGAGGTAGACCAGGGCTTCTTGCTTAAGCCTCTGTGTGTTTAAGAATCCCCCAGGGCTTCTGTTAGAAGTGCAGTTTCTTGCACCATAGGTCTGAGTGGGGCCTGAACCAGGATGCTCAGGCCTTCCTCATGCGATGCCCTGTGCTTTCTCAGGGCCCTGCAGTGAATCCTTAACAGCAAGAAGGCCCTCAGCAGATGCAGCCCCTCGATCTTGACCTTCCCAACCTTCAGACTCTGAGCAAAATAAACCCTTTTTCTTATAAATCACTCAGCCTCTGGTACGCAGTTATTTTGTTATTGTTGTTAGGTACTATTGAGTCACATACCAGGACCTAGGCCACTCTCATTGCGTACAGGGCCTCCATCCGCATCCGCAGCCGCAGCTCACCCCACCCAGCCAGTGGCTCCATTCTGCACTGTCCACTTCTGGTTTCACTATGTGTATGAGTCTCATCTCTGCTGCTCGGTAGCCATGAACCCCAAGCTAGAGCCACATTAAAACTCCCTGCGCGAGAGTCTTACCTGTCCACTTCCTTTTGCATCTCCCAAGTGCACACTCCCTAAAAGTCATTTGCAAAATTTACTCTCAAACCCTCAGGTACTTATTGCAAACTTATCCGCAAACACCAGCCCAGGGCCAGCCCCAAATGTGAGTATGATGCCCTTGGTGGCCTCAAGAAGTTCCCAGACATGGTAAAAATGACCATCCATTACCCTCTCACCACTGTTCTAAACCCTTCACTTCTACTAACCTAATCCTTAAGGTAATTTCGCAAGGTTGGTTCCCTTAAGTATCTCCATCTTATAGATGGAGAAACTGAGGTACAGAGGATTTTAGTGACTCTCCTGAGCTTGCTTGGTTTGTGGTGGCTTGGGTTGCAGGCCTGGCAGTCTGGCTGGGCATCTAGACTCTGCCCACCACACACAGCAGGCTCAGACTCAGGTGCACACAGCCCAGATGTCCCGATTTCAGAAGCACCAAGCCCATCAGGCAGGCCTGCGTGTGCCAGGGCCTCAAGGCAGCCTCCTCCCAGGGAGGGTGATGTGCAAGCCTGGAGGAGCACAAGGGGCCCCCAGTGGCAGAATGAGGAAAAGGGTACCCTGGGGCCAGTGGATGCAATGTCACATCTGAAACACTGGCTCCCTCCTTCTTCCTGTCCCTCCCACAGCTGTCCTTCCACACCCCTACTCCTCTGAATGCCTTCTTTCAGACTTTGAGGCCCAGTGCCAGGGGCTGCTGTTTCCTTAGCCTCACAAGTTAGGCAAACCTGGCAGGGAAGCCAGTTACAAGAAGCTGCCCAAGACTGGGCCATATGATAGGCTCAGAGTCTAAGCAGGGAATGGGGAAGCAGCTGGTCCAGGGAGCAGGTGAGGCTGGGCCATGGGGGAGCAGAAGAGAAGCAGAGAAGATTGGGCTGGAGAAGTAGAACGAAAGATCAAAGGACAAGATGAAACTGCATGGAAATGGAATGCAGACCCCAGAAACTGCATTGATCTAAAGCCGGCAGTGGACTGCAGGCTGAGCTGTATCAAGGCGAAGGGCTGTGGCTGATCCCATCCTGTGGGTTAGGGTTTACAGCACCAATGCAATACATGTGAGGGATATGCTTATATGAGCACTGGGCAAGGTGTCCTTTGCCTATGATGCAGGGCACCAGATCAGTGTTTAGCAAATAGTAAAAACAGCATCCCAGAGTCATATTAACCCAGAGCCAGAGGAAGTAGAAATCAGATCATGAGATTAATAAAAGCTAAAGTTTAAAGTATTAACTCAGACCTGGGCACTTTGCTAAGTACTTTGTGTTGTTCTTGTTGTTGTTGTTAGGTGACATCGAGTGGGGTCCCCACTCATAGGTTATCTTATTTAACCCTAACATGGAGTACATAAGAATGTAGGCTCTCAAGCTGGGGGAATTTGAATCCTGACTCCTCCCTGTCTTTGCTGTGTGATCTTGGACAGGTTACTTAAATACTCTGTTGGACAATTTCGTCATCTGTAAAATGGGATCATGTTAGTATTTAGGTCATATGATTATGATGAGAATTAAATAAGATAATAGAGACAATATTTAAAGGGGTGCCACACAGAGCGGAAAGCCTCAGCAAACTTAATTACAATAGTTATTACTATGACTGGCCCATTTTAGATATGAAGAAATGTAAGCACAGAGATCTGAGTGATGTTTAAGTGACAAGGCCAGGACACAAACTGAGTGTGCAGCCCATCAAGCCAGAGGAATGAAGTGAAGAAGGGACAGGTGCCGGGCATGGTGGCGCACACCTATAATCCCAGTGGCTCGGGAGGCAGAGGCAGGAGGATCACAAGTTCGAGACCAGAGGCAGTCTGTGTAACTTAGTGAGACCCTGTCTCAAAAAGTTAAAAAAATGGGCTGAGAGTGTAGCTCAGTGGTCCAGCACCTGCAGAGCATGAAACGCAAGGCCCTGGGTTCAACCCCTGTACCCCTCCCCCCCCCTGCAAAAAAAAAGGACCAGGTGACACGCCCAAGGGCATCCAGAGCAAGGGGACAGAGAAGCGGAGCCTGAGGACTTCTGACCACATCTCGGGGTTGCTGCCCAAGTGCAGGGGGAGGAAGGTGGCTGGTGCAGAGTCACAGCAGGAGGTCTGCAGACAGAACCTCCTAGGGGTGTGGCTGGCACCTGGGCCTCCTGGTGACCAGGCCATTCCAGTTGGTGAGAACTATCTCCAGAAAGCACGTGGCACTGCTGTCAATCCAGTCAGAATGCCAAGCACACTCTCAGCCTGAGATGTGACCTTAACGCGTCATCATGCCAGGGCAGGAGGCTGGGACTACACAGAAGGCTGAGAGGCAGGCTGGCTGGCTCACCTCCACCATCTGTAATACTCGCTCAGGCTAGTCTTAGAAACATCTAGAGAATTAGGACTAGTAACTTCCACTTGTCACTGAGTCCTTGACATGAGCGGTAAAGTATATGCAGTGAAGTTAACTGAAAAGTAGGAAATGGGGAAGATACCAGACAATCCCAGGAGGGAGGGGCCTCCTTCAAAATAACTGATTGGCCCTCTTTGAAAGTGTCACTGTCATGAAAGACAGGGGAAGGCTGAGGAACTCTCAGAGATTGGAGCTGACTGGAGACATGGCGACCAGATGCAGTGCACAGTGCAGAACCCTGGACATTAGGGCACCTTCCTGGGAAAGGAGTGGGGTCCAGCTCTGTCCTCTGATGGGAGTTTCAGCAGCAGGTTAATTTCTCTGATTTCTCAGTTTTGATCAGTGCTTTGTGGATATGGGATATGCTATTACAGGAAGTTGGGTGAGGAGATTACAAAAATTCTATGTATTGTTTTGGCAATTCTTATGTCTGTCTGGGGCTGGGGTTTAGCTCAGTAGGGTGCTGCCTTGCTCTCTCTGAGGCCCTTAATTCGATCCCCAGCACTGCAAAAGCAGAAGGACTTGGCAGCCCACTCCCAGTACAATCCCTAAACATTCAGCCATTGAAAACCCTATGAATAGCAGAGAAGCACTGACATAGTATCAGGCATAGCACAGTGCCAGGGAGTGTTAGGTTCTGTTGTACATAGTGTCACAATGAATCAGACCCAACTTGACAGTACCTAACAACAACAAATGTCTGTCTAAAATTATTTCAAGACAAAAATATTAGTTTAAAAAAACAAAAAATACAGCCAAACATGTCGGGGCATGCCTATAATTCCAGCACTGAGGAGGCTGAGGCAGGAGGATCTCAAGATCAAGGCCAGGCTAGGCTACACAGTGAGACCCTCTTATAAAAGAGGGGAAAAAAGTTTATAAACTAACATTCACTTTGAATCAGGGCCTTGCACATGCTAGGCAAGTGCTCTATTACTGAACCACAACACCAGCACCTAATTTTTTATTTTGTGACAGGGTTTTGCTAAGTAGCACAGGCTGCTTCTGGCCTCAAACTCATGACCCTCCTGCCTCATCCTCCTGAGTGGCTGAGATTACAAGCGTATACCACTGTGCCCCATTAACATGTTTATCTCTGTAATTATAATCAAATTATATTGTTTCTACTTATAAATGTAAGTGCTCATCTTGAAGTAATGAATCTGTTTTAAATTGTGAATATTAATATATTTTTTAAACAACTGGCAGCATTTACATTTAGCAAGCTGGATCTGCTCCAGCAGGACAGATTCCCCACCCACGCTTCACCATTTGGCCCTCCTTTCTCTCCCTCTCTTTGTCTCACATCCTCAGCAGATCTGTGTAGCCCCTGCACACTGACAGTGGTTGCTAGGAGAAGCCGGACCCCTGGAGGATGAAAGGTCATCTGTAGGCAGGAAGGTGGTTCCAGAAATGCAAAAGTACTCTACACTCTCAGGAATGGACATGCCTGGGAGACTTGAATGTTCTGGTGTGGATGAGCATGGCTGAGAGCCAGAAAGAGGCAATAACTCAAGTATTAGTCTCCATTCTGAAGTTAGGTAAGATACTGCTGCCTTCGCTCATTAAAAACTACACTCATCATAGCTTTAGGAGGAGGGAGCCAGCCACTATTATTATTCACATTTCACAGATCAGGAAACTAAACATCAGAGGGATTAAAAACCTTCTCAAGGTCACATTGCAAGTCAGTGGTGGAGCTGGGACGTAGCATGGAAGCTACATGTCTCCAGAGACCGTAGGCATCTTTTTCTTTTCTGACTTTCTTCTTTCAATAAATATTGGACTCCCAAGCTCTGTCAAATCATCATCTGGTTTGTCTTCAACTACACGTGTGGGATGTGGAGTGAGCCAGGTGAATGCCACAGAGCATGCACTGCAAATGGGCGGGGGGGGGGGGGGG
>VMDO01012723.1:38598-61151 GCA_007922755.1 Pedetes capensis | reverse complement strand
TAGAAGAGGTACAACCAGAGTGCTCCTTGGAAGCAAAAATGGCCAAACTGCGTCTTACATATTTCGGACATGTAGTCAGGAGAGAACAATCCCTGGAGAAGGACATCATGTTTGGAAGAGTGGCAGGTCAACGGAAAAGAGGAAAACCCTCCACCAGATGGATTAACACAGTGTCTGCAACAATGGGCTTAAACATAAAAAGATGGTTTGCCTGGCACAGAATCAGCAAGTGTTTCGATCTGCTGTACATAGGGTCGCTATGAGTCGGACTCGACTTGACGGCACCTAACAACAACAACAATCAATTCTGTATACAGTATCCTTAGTGTTGAGCTATGTCATTTGCAACCAAAGGATTTTCAATACCAAGGTTCACACAAGGAGCACCTATTGTATGCTAAAACCCCAAAATATAACCAGAGGCCTGACTCTTGTCTTTTTTCATTTTGACTTGCAGACCACATATGAGATAGCTTTGGGGAACATACCATCTTTGTAATCTTCCCCTATAGTTTGTGAGATTTGAGATTATTCTAGAGGGTTTGCTTTCTCTGGAAAGACAATTCTTTAAAATTTTTTTTTGTTTGCTTGCTTCCGTCCATTTCCACTTCCTAGACTGTATGAATTAGATTTCAAAAATGATGCTCTTGAAGGATCAAATTCTTCATTCTAATCCTGGTCTTGGACTTTCTGTTTACCAGTAGACTTGAGTTTAGGCATTCTGATCTGCCCATCAACTTAATGGCTTCTGTCTTGTGCTGTGACTCAGGGCCATCTGAGGTAGTTGCCTGGTAATTTATCATTTGAAGTCCTTGGCTGCAAGCAACATAAAGTGACTCTGCTTAATCAAAAAGGAGGGTTGACTAGTTCTGCTAGAATGTGGAAGTATCAGGTTTAAAATCTAACTGCACAGCAAGAGATGATTTACTATCTTGTCTGAGCATCTACAGCCAGTGAAATGAATGAATGTACACTCACTTTTTTTTTTTCAGTGTATTCAACACTTAGGTTTCCTACGTAAAGGATATAGTTCTAGCTTTAGTAATGTGATTCACTCCTGAGCCAGGTGGAGGGCTCCCTCCATTAACCACATGAATGAAGATTGGAATCAGAAGGTACCATTAATCACTCTTATCTTGCCATAAGCAGCATCTAGCTGCATCTCTGTCATGAGAAAAGGGACTTTGATAAAATGTCAGGGCTTGAGAGGGGGGGAACAGTGTTGGAGACTAGGTAGACAATTTTTCTTATTCTGAGGTAGCCACTATTTTTTCAATAAAGGTATTGTAGTATAATTGAATATATATTAAATGTTATACATAGATATATTTATAATCCCTCCTAAGTGTTTGAAGCTGTACCACTGTGGCATCAGATCCCATCAGATCTCAGAAGCTAAGCAGGGTCAGGCCTGGTTAGTACTTGGGTAGGAGACCACCTGGGAACACCAGGTACTGTAGGCTTGGGAGAAGGACCTGGCAACCCACTCCCCAAAATCAATTAGCCATTGAAAACCATATGAATAGCAGAGACGCACTAACAATACTGTTTCGCCTATTGTTCGTGGGGTTGCTATGAGTCAGACACTGACTTGACAGCACCTAACAACAAAAGCACCACCACCACCACCACCAACAACAACAACAACTTGAGTCTTTAGGTTTTATTATTCATTGAAAATATTTAATTACAATATAAAAATATGATTTCCCCCCTATGCTAGATGGTTGAACCCAGGGCCTTGAGCATGCAAGGCAAGTGCTCCACCACTGAGATGCACCTCCATCCCCTTTTTTAATTTTTTATTTTGAGAGAGAATCTCCCTAAATTTTGCAGGCTGCCTCTGGACTTGAACCTGTGATCCTCCTGCCTCAGCCTCCTAAATCTCTGGGATTACAAGCATGCTACATAGTGTCCAGCTATGATATTTTTTTCCCTAGGTTTTAAAATGTAAAATCATTTTAGCCAGGCATGGTGGCACACGCCTGTAATTCCAGCGGCTTGGGAGGCAGAGGCAGGAGGATCACAAGTTTGAGACCAGAGGCAGTCTGCGTAATTTAGCGACCCTGTCTCAGAAAGTTAAAAAGAAAAAAATGGGCTGGGGGCGCTGCTCAGTGGTCCAGCACTTGCAAAGCATGCAGGCATGAGGCCCTGGGTTCAACCCCCAGTACCGCAAAAAAAAAAAAAAAAAAAAAAAAGTGAAATCATTTTTTAGTTAGTGAAACATGTGGCTAATTTTGTGACTCTTTTCAGATTTCCACCACTCATAAGATAGAAACTTCAGCCCTTTATATTAAGTTCTGGGGGAAAGTTTGACCATTCTTCTTCCTTACTTCTCCCTTGAACTTTCCTTTTTGGTAAGACTGATAAAAATTCCTATGCAGCTCTAGGCTCTGTTTCTCTCTCTCTCTCTCTCTCTGCATCCCCTCACTCTCTGCCCCAGAAGAGCACACTATCTTTCCCTGCTCTGCAGAGGCCACATATTGCTTTCTAGAAATAGGCTGAAAGTCTGACTTTTAGAAGAAACTGTATTTTCTTAAGATTGAATCTGCAACTTCAACTCAAGTATCAATACCAAGCTCTAGACTTTTGGGATGGTTGTGGGAGGCTCTAATTTTAGTGCATGGTCACAGATACATTCTCCAGCCCAGCTGTAACCAAAGCAGACAATAAACCTACACCATAAGGTCATCATTGTTTTGCTTCTTATGTTTGATTTCATTTTTGTTTGTCCCCAAAAGAGAGTAATAATACACCCTAATTAACCCCCCAACAAAAGGTTTAAAACACTATTCCATGGTGCTTCCAAAAGTAAATTTCCCATAGATAGAACTAAGATGGATCCCCCATAATGACTACTATAAGAGGATTGTAATGGATGAAAAAATTAAAATGAGCTGTACATGGTGGCTCACACCTAAAATCCCAGAAACTTGGAAGGAAGAAGCAGGAGGATCACAGGTTTGAGGCCAGAGGCAACCTGCATAACTTAGTGAGACCCTGCCTCAAGATAAAAAATGAAACTATGGGCTAGGGATGCACCCAGTGGCAAGAGCATTTTCTAAGTATATGTGAGGCCCTGGGTTTAACCCCCAAGTACCGCAAAAAGGAAAAAAATAAAATAAAATGATGTGGACTTAATTTTAAAAATGGTTCAATATCCTCAATGAGCTCTTTAGATTCACTTGTAATATATTAAACTGTATGTTATGGTTTCAGTCTAAAATGTCCCCCAAAGCTCATGTGTTTGAATGCTTGGTCTCCAGATGGTGGTGCTGTCTATGGAAGCTGTGGAAATTTGGGAGGTGGGATCTAGATTTAGGAAATAGGCCACTGGAGGTGGGCCTTTGGAGATTTTGCTTGGGCCCTCAGTTCCTGTTGCTCTCTCTGCTTCCTGATGCTATGATGTGAAGTCCCCTGCCACACCCTGATGCTAGTTGCTTTACCATGCCTCCCCACCACTATTGACTGAGCCTGCTGAGCTGCAAGCTAGAATGTCTTTCCTCCCTTAATTATTTTTGTCAGATACCTTAGTCACAGAGACACACAAACTAACACAGTGTGCTTCTAGTCAATCACTCCTCTGATATCTGAACCATATGCGTGCATAAAATATTATACCTGACATTTTTCTGTAGCATTACTTTTTTTACACCAAATAGAACTTTGAATAGCTCAAACAGTTGCTCTACTAGGAAGAAGCATGTAATTTCATTGTAAAATGGAGAACAGAAAAGGGAAGTGGTATTTAGGTACATTTGAAAGTTCTTTTCATCCCTTGTTGTTGTTAGGTGCTGTTGAATTGTGTCCAACTCATAGCAACTCTCACAGGGTTTTCAGTGGCTGACTGTTTCGGGATTGCCTTGGGAGTGGATTGCCAAATCTTTCTCCCATTTTTGCAGTGCTGGGAATCAAGCCCAGGACCTCAGAGACTGCACAAGAGCGCTCTACCAACTGAGCTAAATCGCAGCTTTCATCCCTTAAATTCTACTAATTAATGAAATGTATTGCATACAGGATTCATGCCATAGGAAAATTACAAAGTGACAAGAAAAAAATCTAAGTTTTTCTTAGTATCTTCACAGACATGCCTATACAGGATAGCAATATAAGACCTGGTCCCACAGCTGGACATGGTGGCACATGCCTATAATCCCAGCAACTCAGGAGGCAGAGGCAGGAGGATCACAAGTTGGAGACCAGAAGCAGTCTGCATACCTTAGTGAGACCCTGTCTTAAAAAGTAAAAAAAAAAAAAAAAAAATGTGTTGAGGGTGCAGTTCTGTGGTACAGCACTTGCAAAGCATGCAAGTGTGAGGCCCTGGGTTCAACCCCAGTATCACAAAAGAAAAGAAAACAAAACAAAACATAAAAACAAAGACTTGGCCCCTACCATTTCTCAGTGCTGTTCACTAAGTAGTTCAAAAGCAGTGTTTCCTGTAGTTTAAGTTTGCAGAAGTATCCAATTCTTGATTCTCAATTATAATCAATGCTAGTGTTCTAGAAAACTCTTGCAAAGGCTGTATCCACCCTTGGTGTATTCAAATGTCCTTTTCTTAAATCTTTCTCTCCCACCCCACCCACTCTTAAAATCTGCACTTAAATCTAAGCCTGTACTATTTTTTTCTTAATAAACTCTGTACTTTTCTTTACTTAATAAATCCCAGATTTGCTTCATACTGAAAAAAATATACTAGTCTTCTAGGAGTTCAAAGGTATAAGCTATAAAATCTTACACAAGAGAAAAATACTCGTTTTTAAATGGCTGATTTTTACTCCAAATACAGATTAAATAATGCTTAGGGGATTAAAAGCTTAAATTTATAGTCTTATTTCAACTAGGAAGTCTCTTGTTGAGATAAATGCCCCAGCATTGGCCTGTGTCCAGCTCTGGTCATGCCTTACTCTGTCATCTTGTGAAAAATTGGAGGTTAAAGACAGAATTCCACCTGGTTCATTTTCAGAGTATTCTATTAATTACAAGAAATATGTGAAGATTATTCACGTGTATCTTAGAAAATATTTCTTAGCATAATGCTGTGAGGATATGGAATAAATGTTACTGAAATAGACACACATCCTTCCCTCAAAGAATGTATACTACAGAAGCAGACAAAAGCAAGCAAAGACTACATAACAAAAATATCCAGATGTTGGTAATCCTAAAAATTGAAAAGGGGTTTAAAGATAAGAAAAGGCTTCCTGAAAGTAAAGAAACCAAAGCTTTAGCTTAATGGATGAATCATTCCACCCTCTGCCCAGTGTCCATTTGCCCTTCTCTGAAGAATCTTGTGATAGTTCGATCTTCATCCAAATGTTTTGTGTCCAGTGTCAGAGTGTACCTGTCACCTAATCTCACCAGCAAATTTCTGCATTCATCTGGCCACTGACATTCATGTAATCCAGTCAGACCATGGAAAAAAGTAAATGGTAAAACCCTTTTTCCACTGGATAAGGGAAAATATATCTGGAAGAGCAAGTCATTTGCTTTGTGTACACAACAGGACTCATGGCAGAAGCATTAGAAATGCGGTAAATGCAGCCTAGGTTCTCAAAATATTACCTTCAATACTAAAGGAATTGGACTTTGAAAGCAAGAAAAATATTATTTTCATTTACAAGGCATGTTACAGAATATCCTCTTTCATTTGCTTAAAACTTTTAAATCATTTTCAGTTATATATTTTTGTTGTTTTTGTGCTGTCAAGTTGGATCCAACACCTGGCGACCCTCATAGGGTTTTCAATGGCTGATTATTTTGGGATAACTTCAGAACTGGATTGCCATTTTCTTCTCCCATCAATTATATATTAATAATTCAAGTTAGACCATAGAAGTAGGCTGTGCTCTAGATTGTTGTTGTTGTTGTCAGGTGCCATGGAGCTGGTATCTGACTCATAGTGACCCTAGCAATGGCTGATTATTGTTTGGGAGTGGGTTGCTTGGTCCTTCTCCCAAGCCCACAGCACCTGATGTTCCTAGGCAGTCTCCCATCCAAATACTAACCAGGCCTGGCCCTGTTTAGGTTTCACAATCTTATGGGATCAGACATTACAGTGTACAGCTACAGGCATGCTCTAAATTAAGAGGTGTGAATTTTCTTAAAGATGTCTTTGAGTATGCAATGAGAACTTCTCAGTCCAGTTCTGAATATAAAGGACTCTTGGGTCTGAGATGATATGGAAGCTTGGAAATAACCAGGTGATTTCTGAATTTCTTCAATCCTCTCAGCCTAAGTACATGCCCCAGGACTTGAGTCAGATATGGACTGACTTCCAAAGATGAGAAACTGTGAATCAATTGTTTCTATGGCCATCAAGCTGCTGATTTTTTGAGACAATTTCATATTTCCATGACTTAATATATACTCATCTGTACATTATCACACTGTTCACAATAGCAATGGTATGGAATTAATATGGAATTATCCTAGAGGTCCATCAACAAATGAATGAATTAAAAATGTCAGATACACACGCACACACACACACACACACACACACACACACACACACACACATACATGCACAATGGAACTTTATTCAGTCATGAAGAATGAAATTATGTCATTTGCACGCAAATGGATGGAACCAAAGACCATCATATGAAGTGAAATAAGCCAGATTCAGAAAGACAAATATCATATGTTATCTCTCACATCTGCAATGTAAATATGAAAAAAAATATGTGAGATTTGAAAGTAAAAGGGAATCTATCTCAAGAGGACAGGTTGTAGTGGGGGAAAGAGCAATGAAGACAGTAATGAGGGGGTGAAAAAACAGTAAAGTGCACAGTGTAATTGTGTGAAACCTATTATACACTAACTCAAATTGAAGAATGGAATTCATATCTGTTTGGGGTCATCAGAAAATCCCCAATACCTAGGTCGGTACCTGGCATATAGTAAAATTGTAACAAGTATTTATTAAATACATAAATAAATAAACCTTGGTTTGGCTATTTAAATTTTACAATTTTAGATAGCTACTGAGCCCATCAACATATTTACTTATTTAATAAATTCAGTGAATTTAAGGCTAGGACTAAAGTCACCCTGTCAGGTTAAGGAACAGACCATTCTTACTAACTCTGAAGTCCCTTGAGGTTGGTAGTATTCTGATTTTATTTTTTTGGTGCTTACTCCTTTGTTTATATTTCTATATATGAATTGAAATACAGTTTTGTCTACTAAATGTAATTATATTGTTTGTATTGTTTTGTGACCTCTTTTATTCCTATTTTTGAGATGTGCTTATGTTTGTGTGCAGTGGCTTATTGCTCACTTTTCATTCTGCATAGTATTCTGTTGTATGAGTAGGCTCTGATCTGACTTAATCATTCTACTGTTTTTTTGGTTGTCTTTATTTTTCTTCAACTCTCATATACATTCATATATTAAAGTATATTCAAATATTTCCATATATTGTTAGGTGTCATGAGTCAAGTCTGACTCCTAGCAACCCTATATATAACAGAACTAAACACTCTTCAATTCTGTGCCAGATACATGATCTTATTTATGTTTAAGCCCATTGTTGCAGACACTGTGTCAATCCATCTACTAGATTTGGGCTGACCTGCCACTCTTCCAAACATGATGCCTTTCTCCAGGGATTGGTCCCTCCTGACTACATGTCCAGAATACATAAGATGCAATCTAGCCATCCTTGCTTCCAAGGAGCACTCTGCTTGCACATCTTCTAGGACATATCTGTTGGTTCTTTTAGCAGTCAATGGCATATTTAATATTTGTCTCCAGCACCATAATTCAAAAATGTCAATTCTTCTCCTGTCTCCCTTGTTTGGTGTCCAGTTTTCACAACCATATGAAAATACCATGGCATGAGTCAGGTGCACTGTCTTCAAAGTGACATCTTTACTTTTCAATACTCTAAAGAGATCTTTTGCCACAGCTTTTCTCAATGCAATGCATCTTTTGGTTTCTTTACTGCTATTTCCATGGGTGTTGATTGTAGAACCAAGTAAAGCAAAATTTTGGACAACCTCAGTCTTTTCTCTATTTATCATGAAGTTGCTTACTGACCCAGTAGTAAGGAAGGATTTTTGTTTTGTTGCTGTTGAGGTGCAATCCATACTGAAGGGAATTGAACATAATTAACTTAGAATTTAACAGTCGTATATACTATAACACTCTTCTGCATTGTAGAAAAGGTGATTAAGAATCTCACTGCTAAATGGTTCAGAAATTATAACTGTGATAACTCCTAATGGAATTCCAGGATGGAGCTGAGACTGTGACAAAAAATATGTTACATGTATTTAGCATAATTGTATTAAAAGATGAAGAGAAATAAAGTGTAGACTTAGGTAAATTTGTAAATGATCCAAAACTGTAGAACTAAAGACAAAAGAAATTAAGATAAACAACTTTACAAATAAAGTATATATTTATCACAAAGGTACTTACATATGGCTTAATGTTTCTGAAACATCTGTACATGTTTTCTTGTATAGAAAAATAAGTAACTGAATGGTGGGTTGGGGAGGCCAGGATTATCACCTTTTGGATGAAGGGTTTGAAATAAGCAAAAGCAGGTGGCTAGAATAAACCATGTAGTACTGGATTAATAGGCTTAAACATAAATAAGATTGTGTGCCTGTCTCATTTTGTTGTACATAGGGTCATTGCCAGCATCTAACAAGAACAACTGGATTAAAGTCAAAGATACCAGAATGAGTTATGTTTAGCTTATAATATAAATACAGATGGATACACAGAGAAATATTTATAGATATATGTGTATACAATAGTCAAAACTGGAACAATTTGAGTTACAAAATAGAAAATGTAATACTAGATTATAACCCAAGGTTTAAAATAAATATCTGTGAATCCATACTGATATAAATTAATGATTGATTAAATAAAAACTGAGGGAGAAGCCACAAATTTCTTATGCAGAATTACAAAATCATTATGTACTATTTGTTCAAGGAGTGGGAGCAATTGTGGGTCATGCTTAATGATTTGCTTCCACAAAGAATGGTATAAAGAGGGGGAAAGTAACATTAATGTGGAGAAACCTGGCAAACACTACCTTGGTCAGTGTATTAGTCCATTTTCCACTGCTATTAAAAATTGCTTCAGGCTAGGCAATTTGTTAAAAAAGAGAGAGGTTTACTTATCTCAGAGTTCTGGAGACCCTAGAGCATGTTTCCAGCTTCTGCTTAGCTCTGCTGAATGCTTCATGACTGGCGGCATCACCATGGTTAGAGCATGTATAGAATAGAACACAGGTGAGACAGGAAGCCAGAGAGCAGTGGGAGCTGGACTTGTTCTTTTACCATAAGTTGCTCTCACAAAGAGCTACTCACTCCACAAGACCAGTGGCATTAATCTTTTCTGAGAAGAGTGGCCTCAAAAGACAAATGACTTCACACTTACAAACATCCACTGTCTTTCATATCACCATAAAAGGGACCAAACTGCCAGCATATGAACCCTTGAGGGACAGACACAATATCTATACCATGGCAGTCAGATAGTTAGAGTTAACATCATCCTTGATAAGTCATGTTGATAGTATGTACCCTCAGTATAATGGGATGAAAATACAGCTTCACTTCTATTCTCTTACCCCCCAAAGACATCAAACCAGTCTAACCATGAGAAAATCACCAGAAAAATCTACAATGGGAGACATTCTACAAATTACCTACCTGGAACCCCTCAAATTCTAAAGTCATCAAAAGCAAGGAATGTCTGAGAAACTGTCACAGTCCAAAGAAACTTAGGGCAACATAATGACTAAATGTGATGGGGTGAGGGAGGATATCTTGAAAAATAAATATGGTATTAACAAAGAACAAAGAAAATTCCAGTAAAGAATGGCTTTTAAAATATCTCAGTAGTGGTTTCTAAATTGTAATGATACATCGTGGTAATGTAAAGTGTTAAAACAGGGGAAACAGGAGGGGATATGGGTGTATTGGAAATATCCATACTATATTTTCAACTTCTGTGAATCTACAATCTATTCTAAAATAATTGTTTAGAATTTTTAAAAATGATGGCTGCTCTGCTTTATAAACTATTTCAAATGTGAAGTCTCCTAGTTATTTCTCTAAAGCATGGCGATAGTAGAAACAGGTTCCCTAATTCCTTGTTCTATTCAGTTTTATTCTGGAAATGTTGCAGAAAATGACTAAAAGTACTACTTTTAAATACATGACATCGGAAAACAAATACTCTTGTGATTGTTGCTGTTTATATCCAGAATTTTTTCCTGATTAAAAAAGAAACCTCTGGAAGATAAATTCACAATTGCTAGGAATAAGATAAATACATATTCCAAAACAATGAGCTCACAAAATGATGAGTCTTGCTGCAGTGCTCTCAGGGTTTAATTGGAAAACATAGTCACTGAGAAGGTAATTTGAACTGTGATTATAAATCTTTGTGAAAAATAATCATCTATAAGAGACCTTTACCTCGTTTATTCTGAGCTATTTCATATGTACCAAAAAAAGGAAATTGGATACACTAGAAAGTAATGAAATCCAAAGTCATTCTTTTTCTATAAAGTAGATCTGTAAATCTGCATGGTTCCTACCCTTTCAATTTTTCCTTTGAGATAAGTACTTCGGGGCTAATTTTTCAACCAACTGGAATTTTTTTTTTTTTAAATAGGCTCTTCCCCAGGTATCCCTGCCACTGGATCTATGACTTTTCTACTTTGAAGATAACCTCAGTCACATTGTGCATTGTATGCTCAGTTTATTATATCAGGGACACATTTGAGAAACAATGTCCTCAGCTGTGTATTGCTGATCTGCCAAATGAGCAAAGCAGGTTCTTCAGTTATTTAAACACTTCAGGAAACTGGGATCCTGACTGAGCTACATCACTTACCACTCTCTCTTGTTTGTGTGTTGTGAGAACGTGTTGTTGTCATTTTATGCCTCCTTCCTTCCTTCCTTCCTTCCTTCCTTCCTTTCTTTTTCTTTCTTTCTTTCTTTCTTTCTTTCTTTCTTTCTTTCTTTTTTCTTTCTTGTTTTAGTTTTGACAGGATCTCACTTTTTAGCCCAGCTGGCCTCAAATTTGTGATCCTTCCTCCTCATCCTCCTGAGTGCTGGTGTTACAGATTTATGCCACCATGCCTTGCTCGTATGTTTGTTTTTGTTATTATCTCTATCAGGGTTTCCATGATCAATTTGATATACATAGTTGGATATGCTATTAGTACTACACAGCTTTAGTCACCTGGAAAATCCCACCCTAACTGTGGTGTCAACAAAAAATGTTGTCTGTTATTAACAGTTTCATATATATGAGGTGTGAACAAAAATAGTTAACAATTAAAGACCAATATAATAAAAGACACATTGCCATTTATCCTCATTTATCCTATCATTATTGTCACTTTCTGAAGCAGTTCCAGAAGTCGTCCTCTGAGGAACAAATTGTTTTATTTAAATATTTGCCATATCTTTTGATCACATCTCCTACATTTGTCAGGTTAAGCAAATGGTCTATTGCCCAATTAACTGACATGGGTTAAAGTAATACATATCTTAACTGAAATTTACCAAACTAGATAATTTATATTAATATACATTTAAATATTTTATTTTAATATAATTTATACTTTATTCATTTTATTTTTAGGACTAAAATCTAAAAGGGAATTTTTTAAAGGATTAGCAACTTATCAGTGTTTAATTTATAATAGAAAATTATTGAAAATGTTTTGAATTGATTTTTAATAATGCTTAGGATTGAATTGTTTCTGTGAAGTTCTAAGATATCATCACACAGAAACCCAAATGACACCCATGATTTTTCTTTCAGATATAACAAATGTGTGAAAAAGAAAAGAACTGTTAGAGTGTGAATATCCTTTGGTAGGCAAATTTCAGCTAAACTTTGAAAACTGTTATATAAAAGTCTGAAGAAAGTACTAGAGTTATATTTCAGAACCTCCACTGTTGGAGAGAGAAATTAGAAAATCTTTTAGGAGTGAAGGGGCTTTATTTTTGATCAGTCATAATGGATTTATGGAAGAGTGGAGTCCTATGGGAGGGGAAATGTCAGGGTAGGATTCCTGTGATAAGAACAACACTCACCTCTCACCTTTCAGCCTGTGTTCCTACTCTATAGCCCCTGGCAATAGGCAGGACCCTTTGTAAATGCCATGTGGAGTCACTTATTTGAGTAAACCTCACAAGGTGAGAGGGTTTATTACTTACCTTGTGCCTTTATGATTAATCTCAGAAGATTATTCAATAGGGAAATCTCTTCTTAATTCTTGGTGTTCCTGAGTTAGATGTCCCTCATGTGTGTTCCCATAAAATAGCTTGCTCATCTCTGTACTAAGCTTTATACACTGCTTTGTGGTTCTTGACTTGTGTGCATGGTCTACGGTTTTAAAGCAGGTTTTTATTTTCTCTCTGGATAATGAGGGCTGGGATTTAGCTCTGTTGGTAGAGTGCTGCGCTGCAGTCTCTGAGGTCCCGAGTTCAATTCCTAGCACCACAAAAATGGGAGAAGGACCTGGCAATCCACTCCCAAGGCAATCCCGAAACAGTCAACCATTGAAAACCCTATGAGGTTCACTATGAGTCGGATACTGACTCAATGGCACCTAACAACAACTGGATAATGAAGATAGGTCATATTCATTCTTATAAATTAAGAATATGCACACAGTTGGAGATGGAAGAGCATGGTGATAAAGGTATTGAAAATAGAGGGCCATTTATGGCACTAGAAACACAGTGGGCAAACTATGATTTTACCTATCAAACATTGATTCCTTCTATTTTGGGTGATAGTTCATTGATTTTCCTTTGAAACCTCTTGTATCCCAATGCTGTTTCTGTGATTCAGTTGAGGCAACTGTCTAACAAAATCCAAAGTAGAACACATAAACTTGACCTGGAAAATGGGCATATTCTACTTCTAAGCACAATGCTTGGTTGAGACATGGACATGTGACCCAGGGTAGATCTATCAGGGCTTATTCAGGGATTTTTCATGGTATAACTAGGGAAAGATCATCTGTTCAATTGCACTTGTATCTGTGAAGACCCAAGACTGGAGCTTCGAGAGACCACCATAGTGGCATGATCTCTGTGAAATGTAGTTCACACAGGAGAAAGCCCTGGCCTGATGTCCTGATGACATCGAATGCTTCCTCAGAACCCACTTATCCTATTACTAGTAGTGCTTTGTAACCTTCCAGTGATATGAACCAATAAGTACCACACACCAGTTAAGTCAAAATCAGGGGGGTTTCCTATTTTCCAAGTAAAGCCTAATATTTGCTTCTTTAGAAATAAGCAAATTTCATAAAATGAAGTAATTTAGATACTAATGGAAATGATTTCTAAGGTTAATTTTTCACTCAAAGAAGAATTATGTCATGTTTAGATATTGTATGTTGGCTTTAAGCCTTGCTTTTGAAGTTTTTAGTATGAGTTGATTTAAAAAAAAAACTGAACTAATTCTGTTTACTTTTTTGAAAAGCAGCTGCAGAGAATTTAACAAAAGAATATGCATTCTGTATAAAGCTTATTTGAGATTTTCATTCATTCTTTATTCTTTTTCGCCTTTTTTGAAATGATGCTTTCAGTGCAGAAATCATTGACAATGATGACACTGATCACAATTTCACCATTTAATAGACAAGTGTACTTCTGTTCTTTAGCAGACATATTGAGAGGTATTGAGCAATTATACTGAGGAGAAGTACTTAGTAGAAGTATTAAGAAAAAAGCCTACTGTATAAACAAGATTTTTTTCTGTAGGAATTTCACAAGAACAATTGAATTACTGGAATAATATTACAAGCATTTTTCTTTTTCTCCTTTTTCCACTATTAAAGTAATAAATGATTTAATTAAAGGTATAAATTAATCTGTGTGTTTCTGATTATGTGTAAATGTGAAATCACCAAATCAAATTAATTTAAAGATAGATCATATCAGTTTATAGGAAATATAACTAAATACTGCATCCTCAGCAGTATGGATTTTATGAATTAAATATTTTCTTGTTCTGTCAGCTTTTGGGTGAGTGTATAAATGTTTCATACTTTGCTGGTAGCTTTTCGGTTCATTTGGTTAATTTTTCTTTGGATATTTCAAAGCAAAGTTATTTAAGACTATGAATTTTCTTTGTAAATTGATCACTTCTTTATCATTAAGTGATCTTATTTCTGGTAGTGTTTCTTTACTCAAAATTTACTTTATCTCACCAGGCACTATGGCATGTGTCAGTAATCCCAGAGACCCAGGAGGCAGGGGCAGGAAGATCACAAGTTCAAGACAAGAGGAAGCCTGGGTAATTTAGGGAGACTCTATCTCAAAAAATAAAAATAAAAAGAGAGATTGGGGTACAGCTAGGTGTTAGAGCACTAGCAAAGTGTGCTTGAGACCAATTACTGCAAAAAAAAATTACTTTACCTGATAACTGATGTAATTTCATGGAATTTCTTTTGCCTTATGTTTTATAGTATGTCTTTTCCCCATTCTTTTGACATTATACTATGTACTTACAATTAAAACATATGTATTTTTAAGCAACATATACTTTAAAAATTTTTTTCACAATATAAGGGAGTTGAACTTAGAGTCTTCAGCATACTTTGCAAGTACTCTACCATGGAGCAGCACCCCAGCCTCTTTTAACTTTATTTATCTTGAGACAGGGTCACACTAAATTGCACAGGCCACCTCTGGGCTTGAACTTGCTATCTTCCTGTTGCTGCCTAGCAAGTCATTAGGATTGGAGGCATGCGTCACTATTCCTGACTTGTTGTTGTTGTTAGCTGCCATGGAGTCAGTATCCGACTCATAGTGACTCTCATAGGGTTTTCAATGTCTGACTGTTTCGGGATTGCATTGGGAGTGGATTGCTAGGACCTTCTCCCATTTTTGCCGTGGTGGGAATTGAACTCGGGACTTCAGAGACTGCAGCGCAGCACTCTACCCACTGAGCTAAATCCCAGCCCATTTCTGGCTAGCAACATATATTTTAAAATGTAATCTGTCAATATAGTCTATTACTTGGACATTAAATTATTTAATATTTTTAAATTCATTTGAATTAATTCAACTAATAATATAATTGAATTTATGTCTACTGTCTTACTATTTGCTAGCTACTTTAGGTTCTTTTTTTCCTTCTGCCTTTGCCTAGTTTTGGATTAATCAAAAGTTAAGGTTATTATTCAATTTACTGTAATTTAGTGGTTTTCCTGGAGATTACAATATGTCCAGTTATTTATTTCAATCTAATGATAATGAGTACTTCTTTAGAAGTCTGGTCTTAAAACATTTTAACTTCATTTATTTGTCTTTTGCATTACTGCATGTATTTCAATTCTGTGTATATTTTATCTATATTATTATGATGATGATGATGATGATGATGATGATGATAATGATGACAGGGTCTTTATATATAGCCCAGATTGGTCTCAAACTTGCGAACTTTCTGCCTTAGCCTCCTGAATGCTGGAATTACAGGCATGTGCCACCTCTTTTGGCAAGCTGTTTTTTTCTTCATTGTGGGAGAATTCACATATATTGTCAACTCCATAAGCCATTACAATTAATGCTCTGTATAATTTTTATTCAATTTACCCACATATATTTACCCTTTTCATTCCTACCTGCAATTTCAACTTTCTGTCTGAGATTAATTCACATTTCATTGAAGAGCCCCCTTTAGTATTTCTTCCAGTGCAGGTTTATGCATGACACTTTTTCTTTCTTTCTTTCTTTTTTCAGGAAGAGGTTTTGTTTTGCTTTTACTTTTGTAGAATATTTTCTCTGCATGTAGAACTTTAAGTTGGTTATTTTCTTTCAGCATTTTAAAATGCTATTCCATCATATTCCGATTCATTGTTTTTTGATATTAAGTAAGCTATAGTCTTACTGACTGTTGTTGTTGGGTGCTGTTGAGTCAGTATCTGACTCATAGCCACCCTCATAGGGTTTTCAATGGCTGACTGTTTTGGGATTGCCTTGGGAGTGGATTGCCAGGTCATTCTGCGGGGCTGGAATTTAGCTCAGTTGGTAGAGTGCTGTGCTGCAGCCTCTGAGGTCCTGAGTTCAATTCCCAGCACCACAAAAATTGGAGAAGGACATGGCAATCCACTCCCAAGGAAATTTCGAAACAGTCAGCCATTGAAAACCCTGTGAGGGTCACTATGAGTCGGATACCAACTCGACGGCACCTAACAACAACATAGTCTTACCGATAATACAGATACCAGCAAGGTTACTTGTGGAGGACAGGTTTCAATTGATTGCAGACTAAGACAGACTAGGGAGAAGGACATGGCAACCCACTCCTGAAACAAGTAACCATTGAGAACCCCATGAATAGCAGAGAAACAGTGTGAGATATAGCTGGAAAATGAACTCCCCCGCCCCCCAGGTTGGATGGCACTCAAAAGATAACAGGGAAAGAGTTGCCTCTTCAAAGTATAGTTGACCTAAATGACAGAATGGAGTAAAGCCACAAGGACCTCCTTATGCTGATGTGGCATATTTCAAAATGAAAAGGAAGAACTATAAACATCCACTAATAATTGGAATGTGAAATGTATGTACTATGAATCTAGGAAAGTTAGAAATTATCAAAAGAGAAATAAAGGGCATCAGTGAGCTAAAATGGACTGGTATGGGCCATTTTGAAACAGAGATTTATATGGTCTACTGTGCCAAGAATGACATTCTGAAGAGAAATAGGATTGCACTCACCATCAAAAAAAAAATCTTAAGATCTGTCCTGAAGTACAATACTGTCAGTGGTAGAATAATATCCATAGGCCTTCAGGGAAGGCCAGTTAATATGACTATTATTCAAATTTACACATCCACTGCTAAAGCCACAATTGAAGACATGGAAGATTTTTACCAGCTTCTGCAGACTGATATTGATCAAACATGCAATCAAGATACATTGATAATTGCTGATCACTGGACTACAAAAGTTAGAAACAAAGAAGAAAGTTCAATCATTGAAAAATATGGCCTTGTTTACAAAAACATTGCTAGAGAATGCATGATAGGATTTTGTCAGGCCGATAATCTTTTCGTTACAAATATATTTTTCACTAACATAAACAGTGACTATGCACATCAAATTCACTAGACAGTACATACAGGGACAAAACTGACTACATTTGTGGAAAGAGACAATGGAAAAGCTCAATATCAAAAGTCAGAACAAGACCAGATACTGGTTGTGGAGCAGACCATCAAGTACTCATGCAGGTTCAAACTGAAACTGAAGAAAATTAGTACAGACATACAAGAGCCAAGGTATGACTTTGAGTATATCCCAAAATATGTATGACTTTGAGTTCAGAGACTACATCAAAAGCAGATTTGATATGTTAGAAACTAATGAATAAAGACCAGAAGAATTGTGGCATGACATCAAGGACATCCTTTGTAAGGAAAGCCAAAGTTTATTAAAAAAGACAGGAAAATAAAAGACCAAATTACATGTCAAAAGAAACTCTGAAACTTTTCCTTGAATGTTCAGCAGCTAAAGTAAAAGGAAGACATGATGAAACAAGGAACGAAACAGAAGATTTAAAAAGGCAGATCAATAATACAAAATCAAAATTATAATGACATGTGCAAAGAGCTAGAGATAGAAAAACAAAAGCAAAGAACAGGCTGTTTTACTCAAGTTTATAGATTTGAAAAAAAACTTCAAGCCTCTAGTGGCAATAGTCAAGGATTCTATAGGGGAGATATTAGATGGTTCAGGACACATCAAAAGAAGATGGAAGGAATACACAGAGTCATCATACCAAAAAGAATTGGTGAGTGGTCATCCATTTCAGGAGGTTGCATTTGATCAGGAACCAATGGTACTGAAAGAGAAAGTGGAAGCTGCCTTGAAGGAATTGGTGAAACGAAAGGATCCAAGAATTGATGGGCTAGTAATTGAGAGGTTTCAACAAACAGATGCAGCACTGGAAGTGCTCACTTGTGTATGCCAAGAGACTTGAAAAACAGTAACCTGGCCAACTGACTGAAAGTGACCTATATTTGTGCCTATTCCCAAGAAAGGGAATCCATCCAAATGTGGAAATTGTCTAACAAAATCATTAATATCTTACACAAGTAAAATTTTACTAAAGATCATTCAAAATTTACTGCAGGCATATATTAAAGGGATCTGTAGAAAATCAAGCTGTATTCACAAGAGGGTGTGGAGCCAAAGACATCATTGCTGATGTCAGATGGATATACCAGAGCACTTAACTGTACCCATGAGGAATCTGTACATAGAACAGGAGGCAGACATTCAAACAGAACAAGGAAAACATTGCCTGGTTTAAAGTCAGGAAAGGTGTGTATCAGGGCTGCATACACTCACCATTCCTCTTCAGTTTCTATGCTGAGAAAATAATCTGAGAAACTGGACTGTATAAAGAAGAACATGGCATCAGGATTGGAGCATGACTCACTAACAACCTGTATTATGAAGATAACACAAGTCTGCTTGCAGAAATTGAAGAGAATTTGAGACATTTACTGATGAAGATCAAAAAACACAGCCTCAATATGGGTTGCACCTCAACATCAAGAAAACAGAAATCTTTGCAACTGGATCAGTAAGAAACTTCATGATAAATGGAGAAAAGATTGAGGTTGTCCAAGATTATGCTTTACTTGGTTCTACATTCAACAACCATGGAAGAAGTAGTCAAGAAATCAAAAGACACATTGCATTGGGAAAAACTGTTGGAAAGGATCTTTTTAAAGTTTTGCAAGTCAAAGATGTCACACTAAAGATGAATGTCTGCCTGACTCATGCATGGTATTTTCAGTTGCATCATATGCTTGTGAAATCTGGACTTTGAATAAGGGAGACAAGAAAAGAATGAACACTTTTGAATTATTGTACTGGAAAATGTTGAATATTCCATGGATTGCCCAAAGAACCAACAGATCTGTGTAGAATAGGTGCAATCACAGTGCTTCTTGGAAGCAAGAATGGCTAGACTATGACTTACATATTTTGGACATGTTTTCAGGAGGGACCAATCCTTGGAGAAGGACATCATGTTTGGGAGAGTGGCAAGTCAACAACAAAAAAAGGAAGACCCTTCATTAGACAGTGTCTGCAACAATGGACTTAAACATGAAAAAGATTGTGTGCCTGGCACAGTGTCAGAGAGTGTTTTGTTCTATTTACATAGCGTCATGATTTATACCCTACTCAATGTCACTTAACAACCACAACATGAAGGTAATGAATGTTTTCCTTCAGATTGCATTTAAGATAGTCTTTGACTTTGGCTTTTGAAAGTTTTAGTATGATATTCTTTGGAATGTTTTCCTTTGTATTTACACTGAAGTTCTTGGCAATTCGAGAATCTATGGATTTATGTTTTTTATTTCAGCTTTGGAAAATCTCCAGTTATTATCTCTTAAAATATTGCTTCTTTCATTATTCTTTCTCTTCTAATGTTAGCACTTTGTATTCACTATGGCTGGAAACCCTTTATATTCTATTCTGAATGTATTTTTACAAATATATAGAAGGTAAATATATTTTCTTCTGTCCTACTTCCAGTTTAATAGTCCTCCTATTATGTGTCCTACCTGCTGTTAAGCCCAACTGTTGAATTCTTAATTTTAGTTATTGTATTTTTCAAGTCTAGAATTTTTAATCCAAACTTTTTATACATTTTTATGCAGTTCCCTTTGAAATTCTGCTTCTTTTCTTCTAGTTTTGAACACCTGTCATAGTTTATTAATTATTGTATTATATATATATATATATATATATATATATATATATATATATATATATATATATATAATATGTATATATCTGCAGCCGTAGCCCTGTGGCATGCAATCCCATCAGATCTCGGAAGCTAAGCAAGGTCGGGCCTGGTTAGTACCTGGATGGGAGACCGCCTGGGAACACCAGAAGCTGTAGGCTTGGGAGAAGGACCTGGCAACCCCCTCCCAAAAATTAATCTGCCATTGAAAACCTTATGAACAGCAGAGAGGCACTGACAATAGTGTTTCCCCTGTTGTACAGAGGGTCACTATGAGTTGGATACCAACTCGACGGCACCTAACAACAACAACTATATATATATATATATATATATATATATATATATATATATATATATATATACACACATATATATATGTATGTATGTATACCTGCAGTCTTATCACCATGGTGTCAGATCTGGGAAGCTGAACATGATTAGGCTTGGTTAGTTCTTGGATAGGAGACCACTTGGAAAAACCTGGTGCTGTAGGCTTGGGAGAAGGATCTGGCAACCCATTCCCAAGAAACAATCAGCCATTGAAAACCTTATGAATAGCAGAGAAGCACTGCCAATACTGCAGGGCACGACACTGTATCAGGATAGTGTTTCATCTGTTGTACATCTCGTTGCCATGAGTAGGTCTCAACTTGATGGCACCTAACGACAACTATCTATCTATCTATCTATCTATCTATCTATCTATCTATCTATCTATCTATCTATCTATCTAAAACAGTGTTTCATTGAACTGCCCAGGCTGACCCACAGTTCCTGGGCTCAACTGATGCTCTTGCCTCAGCCTCCCAAGTATCTGAGACTGCAGATGTGCATCACCATGTCCAACAAGATTGTTTGAAATTGCAGAACTAATAATTGTACTAATTGTGTTGCCCCGTTGTGTTGTTTCTATGCTCCCTCACCTCTCATTTTCCTTCTTTCTCTCTGTATTATATTTTTTCTGTCATCCTTGTTGTTTTTTAGTTAATATTATTGAATTCTAGATGTTGTATTTTAAAAATCATGTATACAAATTATATATGCATATATGTATGTTTATATAAAGTGTGTGTGTGTGTGTGTGTGTGTGTGTGTGCGCGTGCGCGTGTGTGCATGTGCATGTGTTAGTTCTGGCTGCCTTTCCCTAATGGAAGCATTTACTTTTGCTTTTATCTGTCAGTCTTGAGCTCTCCCAGCTGTGATGCTGGCATTTCCAAGAGTTCCGTGCTCCTCTGCCGGCCCAATCTTCCCAGCAATGTAAGACGGCTGGATGAATCCACTGCATGTCTTCCTCCCTTTATTTCTGATCACTTTCTATTTCTTGTCTCATACAATCAACACTGTACTGCCTTTGAGTAGGCAAAAATCCAAAAGGGGAAAAGTAGGGCTGAACAAATTCTTTTGAGTTTTTCTGGATGGCTTGCTAGCCCAATTTCCAATATTTGGTCTCTATAGCTGTCTGGAAGCATGCAACCATACCACTGTAATATCTGATCACCTCAGATCTCAGAAGCTAAGCAGGGTCAGGGTTGGACCTGGTTAATACTTAGATGGGAGACCACCCGGGAACAACAGGGGCTGTAGGCTTGGGAAAAGGACCCAGCAGTCCACCCCCAAAAAACAATCACCCATTGGAAACTGTATAAATAGCAGAGAAGCACTAATGGATTTCGCCTGTTGTACATAGGGTGGCTATGAGTCAGACATTGGCTTGAAAGCACCTGACAATAACAACAGCCAAAGCTGTCTGGAACTGCTAAAAACTTGTCATACTCTCTGTCTTCCATAGCTATCAGTTTTTGCTCTGTTTCTCAGCCTCTCCTTTGGTGCCAACGATTAATTCACAAATGCCTTAAAGGAAAACAAGTATAGGATCCTGAGTTTCTCTCAGCATGTTGCCCTGTCTTCCAGGAGCATGGCCTCTCATGTCCACACTGTTCCAGCAGCTCTCTTGCTCTTTAAAACAGCTTTTAAAGAAATCATCCAGCATTTTTAGTACCTTTGTTAGGAGAGGGGGTCAGATAAAAATTCATAGCCAGAGCAGAAGTATTTGAATATCTTTACTTTACATGTTGATTAATAGATGCTTTTTATATATCCAGGACACTAATTCTTATTTAAAGGAAGTGCCACCTCCATTTTGGTAGAACTCCCTTTTCATTTATAGAAACATCAATATATTTCTGATGATACAGGGAAAGGAAGGAGGGAATGGCATTGAGTATTGTCATCCATGAGACCTGAGGGATTTGGAGGCTAGAGAAATAGTGGCTTTTCCATGAAACACATGAAAAAGTGCTCAATATCCCTAGCCATTAGGGAAATGCAAATCAAAACAATGCTGAGATTTCACCTTACACCAGTAAGAATGGCCAAGATCAATAAAACAAACAACAAATGCTGGCAAGGTTGCGGGGAAAAGGGAACACTTTTACATTGTTGGCGGAGCTGTAAATTGGTGCAACCACTATGGAAATCAATATGGAGGTACCTCAAAAAACTAAAAATAGATCTACCATATGACCCAGCTATAACACTATTGGGAATTTACCCAAAGGGAGATGGGTCATCATGCCACAGAGACACCTGCATCTCCATGTTCAATGCAGCGCTTTTCACAATAGCAAAGATATGGAATCAACCAAAGTGCCCTTCAACAGAAGAATGGATAAAAAAACTATGGTATATATACACAATGGAATACTATTCAGCAATCAAGAAAAATGAAATAGGGTCATTCGCAGCAAAATGGATGGAATTAGAG
>VMDO01012723.1:0-38498 GCA_007922755.1 Pedetes capensis | reverse complement strand
CAGGTCAATATAAATGGACTAGAAATTGCATGTAATTGTTCTAACAAGATAGAAACAAAATCACTACAGGAAAAGTTTCTATCTTAAACAGAAATAGAACCCAAGGACATATAGAAAAATACTATATAGTAAAAGATAGAGAAGACCTGGATGGGAAACTTAGATGGGAAGGGGGGAAGGGGGGAAACATAGAGGAGGGTAAGGGGTAACCTATATGAATAATGTTTATCAAATCGCATATATGAAAATTGTCACAATGAAAAGCATGTCAAAATGAATCACATTATGATGTACATTAAAAATTTCTAAAAAAAAAAAAAAAAAGAAATAGTGGCTTTTCACATGACTCTAAGCCTCTGGCTTGGGACACTGAGAGAGTGGTAGTGTCATTAGCTTGTACTGAGAATACAAGATAAATGGATCCTAATAGAGTAGGAGGGTCATCTGCCAAAACAACATAAGCAGAGTAGCATAGGTAATTATAAAAGATTAGTGATGTTATGATTCTTACTAGTTTTGGCTAGGGGGACTTGGGAATTTTTTTAATCAAGTGATAGCCATCTTGGATTAGATAATGAATAAAACATATGGTGTCACCAATTCTAATGAATGAATAATTTTTAAGGAACAGTGCACCACAGCCTTTTCCATATATTCAACCATGTGAAATATGCTATTAGGCTTTATACAGTGTTTTCAGTCAACTGAGAGGCCTCAGCTTGGAGGGTGGACAGAAGACTGATCAAATTTGTGGAATCTGTGGGCAAAAGTGTTTCAAGTGAGGAAGTAGAAGCTACTGATGAAAACCCTGCTAATTTGATCCACCATAAATTCTAGTTTTGCAAAGAAAGAATTGAAGCTAGGTAAATTACTAAAAGTATTAATATGATCATGAAGATCAGAAAGAGTTCGATCAGCTCTGTCAAAATTTGGCAGTATTTTTCTTCATAGTTCACCTACATGTAGGATGTGATAGAACTGGGATGATCTCAGCCTTCTCTGTGGGGCTGCGCACCCTGCAGCCACAAGTCAAAATAGTTCATAGGCAGAGTCCAGAGCTTGGTTTATAAAGAGGATGTGCAGCCTCTTGGCACTTTTTAGATGCATCTATTCCCACCAGTCTTCCTTTATCTACCCTTCAAAAACTTAGAAAATATCACTTTGAATTACATACTCCTGCTCTAAAAAATTGTTTGAATTAAATACGAAGAGTGAAGAGCAGGAGGAGGAGTTTTGAAAGATCGGTTTTCATGAGGCTTCTCTTGTTTTCTTTGATCTTTGGCATTTTCAACCCTAAATTTAGACAAGATCTGAATTATAGAATTTTGGCCTTGGAAGACATTGTACAGTTTATTTTGCTCCTTCTACTTTTTCTCCACTTAATAAATGAAGTTTGCAGAAGACAAGGCCAAAGTTTGCCTGTAAATCAAAAGCAGAGCTAAGCCTAGGAATACCAGGTTTCCTAACAACTGATTTAAATACTTTCCACCTCAATGTGGAGATCAGAAAATTCATATTACTTTGCTATAGTCATCATTGTATCACTTTGCATATCATATCACTCCCCCACCCTTCTTTAAGATTCAGCAAAAATTTTAATGTGGAAGAATAAAAAGTGGTTTCTATACTCTCTCCAGAGTATTAGATTTCTAAAAAAACGCTGACATAAAGCACTTTTGTAATCAAGTTTAATATAAAAGCACTAAGAATATGCAAATAAGGCACAAAGCCAAACTTTAGAAATGAACTGGAGAGGTAATGAATTAATGTGGTGCCATTTTTCAGATTAGACTTTAGTCCTCCCTTCTCATTCTCTTCTCGTGGACAAGCCACAAGTAACCTGTGACCGCAACTTTGCCACTGCCATTGATGCCCACCTGGAGCAGCAACAGACAGAGTGAGCAACTTGCCAGCTCTCAATGTTTTCACAGTGTCTGTTCAGACAAAATAACTCCACCCCCACCATGTTCTACTTCAGTGTCAGAAGGAAATAAAGCCACAAGGAGAACGAAAAGAACTATGACACTTTTCGCATCTCGCTTCCTCCCTCTCTTCTCACTGTCCTTGTTGCTAGAGCTGCTCTGCCCTGGCAGTGCTACATCCTGTCAGAGAGAGTTGCAAGCAAGGACAAGGACAGCACTTGCAGATGAGGACCTCCACACCTACAGCTGTTCCACCCTGACTTGGCTCCAGTGTGACCTCCTCCCTATTGAAGCAAGGGATTATGAGCAAGACTTCAACTGCAGACAAGTAGAACCCAGAAGTCTCAAGTTTTTATAAAACACAGGTCTAACACAATTCAAGACTGAGCAATGGCATTATCCTTGGAAGAATTTGTTCACTCCCTCGACCTCAAGACCCTCCCCAGGGTCCTAGAAATCCAGTCAGGCATCTATTTTGAAGGTAAGCGTCCTCCAATTCCTTAGCTGCCTCAAAGTGTTTATGAAATCTGTACTCTTGGGAATTACTGTGGGAAATTTTAATAAAGAATATATGAGTTTTGTAAAAGAAAGATGGTCACTAAAACCAGGAAGCAATTAACTGGTGAATTGTCAGGACACAATAGTGTTAAAGAAGGGAGAAAGTACAAAGGTCTCTGAAGAAGATGGGCATTAGAGAATTATGTGAAGCTTCTTTAGCTTTGTGTAGGCACTCAAGTTCAACAGGAATGGTGAATTATTCTTTGCCTGTTTGAAATTGGTTGTGACAAACAGTGAGAAGTTTAAAGTTGCTGATATTTGTTTCTAGAAAATATATAAAGACTTAATTTTACCAAAACAAAAGCAACTATCAAAAGCACAGTGTTTAGAAATAAATGTTCCCAAGCTTTTAACTACTTTTAAATGTTGTTTCTCATATCAATGCTGCTTTTGCTCTGTAGAAGCCTAACTCCTAATTCCTTAAATAGTGACAATTTTTATTCGAACATGTATAAATTGTTATCTAATAGACACAAGCCTGCAGCTGTAGCCCTGTGGCATCCGATCCCGTTAGATCTAGGAAGCTAAGCAGGGTTGGGCCTAGTTAGTACTTGGATGGGAAACCATCTGCGAACGCCAGAAGCTGTAGGCTTGAGAGAAGGACCTGGCAACCCCTTCCCAAAAATCAATCTGCCATTGAAAACCCTATGAACAGCAGAGAAGCACTGACAATAGTGTTTCCTCTGTTGTACAGAGGGTCGCTATGAGTTGGATACCGACTCGACGGCACCTAACAACAACAACAACAACAATAGTCACAAAATAAGTTTTACAAAATCTATGTTGAAAAATCAGTTTGCCAGGCACTGGATTACACCCCTGTGTTCCTAATAACTCAGGAGGCTGAAGAAGGAGGATTGAAATTTCAAGGCCAGAGACAGCCTGCATAATTTAGGGAGACCCTGTCTTAAAGTATAAAATAAGGGGATAAAATAAGGGGTTGGGGTGGAGCTCAGTGGATAGCATTTGCCTAGCACTCACAAGGCCCCAGCTCAAACCCCAGTACTGAAAGCATCAGAGTTTAATTACAATTATTGAATAACAATTTGGTGAATTTTGATACAACTTACTATAATATGTTATATATATTTATGCTTATATGAATGAGACATTTGAAGAAAAATAGAGAAATCTGATCTGCTCAAACTACTGAGAAAATCAAGAATCTTTGGTAGGCAAGTCTTACCCATTTGTGGATATAGTGGTTGGCTTATGCTGTTTGTTGTTAGGTGCTGTCGAGTTGGTGTTGGACTCTTAGTGACCCTATGTATAACAGATGAAACACTACTGTCAATGCTTCTCTGTTAGTCACAGGGTTTTCAATGACTGATTGTTTTTTGGGGAGTGGGTTGCAAGGTCCTTCTCCCAAGCCTATAGCACTTGGTGTTCCCAGGCAGTCTCCTATCCAAGTACTAACCAGGTCCGACTGCTTAGTTTCTGAGATCTACCTGGATCAGTTGTCACAGTGGTATACCTTCAGGCTTATGATGGTTAGACTTTCTAATTTTTGATTTTGCAATGGTGTGAAAGTAGACTCCTAAAACTATTCTGATTTTTGCTTTCAATACAGTATTCCATAAGTTGCCTGAAATATAAATATTTTGTTATGAAATAGGTTTGAGGGGGAAGATTTTGCCCGACTACAGGCTAACGTAAGTGTTCCGGGCTTATTAAATTAGGTAATGCTATGATGCTTGGGTCTGGGATTTAGGTCAGTTGGTAGAGCACTGCGTTGCAGTCTCTGAGGTCCTGAGTTCAATTCCCAGCACTGCAAAAATGGGAGAAGGGCCTGGCAACCCACTCCCAAGGCAATCCCGAAACAATCTGCTATTGAAAACCCTATGAGGGTCGCTATGAGTCAGATACCGACTCGAGGGCACCTAACAACAACAACAACAATCTATGATGCTCAGATAGTTAGGAGTACTAAACACATTTTAAACTTATGATATTTTCAAATTACAATGGGTTTGTCAAGATATAACTTCATCATAAGTCAAGGAGTATCTATTAGATATTATGAAATAAAAGAAAGATCGACAAATATCAGCTCTAGGTTTTATGCATTCACATATCTTCTCCACCCCTGCAGGGTATATTATAGGGTTTTGTTTGATTCATTTGTAAATTGATTATTTGGACACAGACGATCATTTGTCATGCCTAGTATGACTATTGTGAAATGTAAATCATTTTTTGTTGAATGGCTTTTGCTTTTAAGGTTTTGTGTAAAAAGTCTTTATTCATGTCTAGGAAGAGACATTTTCTTAAATATTTTACACAAACTTTACAATTTTATATTTTTCACTTGGATTGTAGTCTATTGGAAGGAGAATATTTTTACTACGAATTGTACATTTTCATTTTTTTATACTATAGATTTTATTTCCAAAGTATCATTTACTAAGCTAACCTCTTTTACCCATTGGTTTGTATTGCCACTTTTAAATCATATGTGCACGTGTCTCAATCTTTCTCTGAAGCATCTATTCCGTTAGTTTATTTTTTCTTAATTATGCCAATATCTCACTATTTTTATAATGATGCCTCTGAAATAACTGTTAATATATAGTCAGAACATACATCACTACCTTGTACTCACTTCTTTTACTTTTATGATTATCTAGCTATTAAAATACATTTTAAAAAATTGATTACATAAGTTATCCAAGTGAGATTTTTATTGGATTGCATTGACTTTATATATTAACTTGGGAAGACTGACATTTTAACACTGTTCTATAACAGAAAGTCTTTTTCAGAGCATCTTCATATGTTACTACATTAACTATGTTATAATTAAGAGGAATTTTTGCAAAATAAGGGCATCCATTTAATCATCACTGTGGTCAAGAAATAGAAAACTACATGTTCCAGAAGCCATGTCTTGGTCCCTTTTTACTTTTTATCCACCATCTTATCCGAAATTTAGCACTATGATGACTTTTATCCATTATGAATTTTATACAAATGAAAAATTATTGTCTAATGAAATTAAGCACTTTTTCTTTTTTGTTATTTGGAGATTCTCATTAGGAGATCATCCACACTTCTTGTTCATTTTGTATTAGATTTTATAATGTTTTATTACTGGTTTGATGAAATGCATTAAAAAAGACCCTTTGTCAGTTTTGATATTTGTCTTGCAAATATCTTCTTTCAGTGTGTAGTTTATTTTCTTAACAGTATCTTTAGATGGAAGGAAGTTTTTAATTTTAGTGCTAGTGCATTCAATTTATAATTATATTCCTTTATTTGTGTTGTCAAGAAAATTTTTCTTCATCCTAAATTAATAGAAATACTCAACATCATCTTCTAAAAATTCTAGTATTTACTCTTACCCTCAGATATACTCTCTTCTTGGAAATGATTTTTTTGTATGTGGCTTGAAATGGAGGCTAAGATTTATTTTTCTTGTATAGAGCTAATTGGTGCAGTGACACTGGAAAACTTTTTCCTAATGTTTATTTTGTTACTTTAGTCATAAATAATATGCATACAGGCCTGGGTCTCTCTCAACAATCTATTTTGTTCTAGTCATTTAATCTCTATCTTTACACAAATTTCACACTATGTTAATTAATGTAGTTTATGACAACATACAACATTTAATTTATATATAACAATATGCTGCAGAATTTTGGTTCTCAAACTTGATTGCAAAATTGAAACCCCTAAGATTTTTAAACTATAGATGCCCAGATATGTCACCTTAAGAGATAGCTATTTAAGTATATAAGAGGTAAGATGATACCATTAGGTTTCTTAAAATTTCCCTGATCAGTATAAAATACAGCCAATTTGACAGCTACTACCATAGAATGAACTCTACAATTTATTTTTCTCCTTCAAGTTTGCTCTTTGAATTTTCATATACATTTTAGAATTAACTTGCCAATTTCCACAAAAGTCCTTCTAGAATTCTGATTGGCAGTGCATTGGATTAGAGAAAATTGGCATCATTTTAATTTAAGTCTTCTAGCCCATGAACTGGGCATAGCTCCTTAGTTATAAAACCATTTGAATTTTCAATGTTTTCATTTTCATTTGAATCAATAACATTTTATTTTTTGTGGCAATCTTTCATTTTTTCAGATTTATTATTTTCTGATTTTTTACATCACTACACATGGTATTTCTACATTTTCATTTTCTCTTTGTTATATTTGATGTATTCTACGAATATATATATTTAGATTATCTTTTTTATTCATGTTCACAATGTCTGTGAACATTCATGCACTTCTTTCCAATTATTTTGTTTTTTTTTCCTTCTGTTGAAACCCTGCCTGTTGTTTCTAATGTAGTATCAACTAGGATTGGCAGCTTCATTCACAGAGAATGTGTTAGTAAGTTACATTTAAATATGTTCATTTTAGATTAAAGAAACTTCTGTTTTCTAATAGCTTTGGAATAAAAGTCATAAGTGTTTAATTTTATCAAATATTCATTTTGTAACTTATGATGAGTATACAATTTTATTCTTTGATTTTTTTATGTTAAACAAGGCTTGTGCATTGCAATCAATTTAGTCAGATGTCACTGAGTTGATTTGCTGATTTAAAAAACATTTTTGTGTCTCTTTGAGAGAAAATATTGGCTTAAAGTTTTTATTGCTTATAATGTCATAACCAGACTTTCCTATCAAATCAAAATGTGTTAAAATTGTGGAGTTACTTGAGTGTTTTTCTATTCTAAAGATTTTGGAAAAATTTAGTATTGTTTCTTATTTAAATATTTAGTAGAAATGTTTTATGAAGGCATTTTGGGCAGGGATTTGTACTGTAGAATTTTTAAAAAATATAACTTCATTTATTTATTTATTTTTTTCAGTGCTGAGGGATTGAGCCCAGGATTGAGCATGCAAGAAAGTGCTCTAGCACTGAACTGCAGCCTCAGCACCAACATTAATCCTTTAAATAGTAAAGTCTTCCCATCCAGGAACAAAATTTATTTTAAAAAACAAAGGAAAACATTTTCTAGAATACAGAGACAGTGTCTCTGTAGAGATCTTATATATCCTAGGCTAGTTCCTAGAATGCATGTGTGTATTTATATTGCTATATTGACTTGACATCATAGTTCTTCTCTTTTCCCATTGGTTCTTTGTGAAGTACAGAAATGTAATGAAATATTATCATAACTATTGATGAATTCTCTTATCAATTTTAATAGTTTATCTTTTTCTCATTGCTTTCTTAAGTAGATATTAATATTGTTAAAAACCACTAAGAGTTGTCCTTCTTTCATTTTTTTTTTCTTACCTTTGTAGTATAGGACAGGACCTTCAGTACTAGCCTCAGTAATAGTGGGCATCCTTGTCTTATTCCTACATAATCATGAAGAAAATCATCTGAAATTTCTTCACATGTAAAATTTTCTAAGTTTTGATACTTAACTTTTACTAGTTTTAGGAAGTTACTGTCTTGTCTTTGTTTCCTTGGTGTGGTGTTTTCATAGTAAGTTGGCATTGAACTTATTGCTATTTCATCATTATGGTAAAAACGTGAGTTAAAGATTTTTTCAAATGTCAAAGAATCCTGTCATATTCCACATACATTATTGAAATACAATATATGGGTTTGTTATTATATTTAGGATTTTTGTACTTAATCATAACCAGCTAGTAGACTTACCTATTTTAGATCTAAGATAACATGAGCTTTCTAAAATGTGCTATATATATATTGTTGTTCTGCATTTTCTGTGGTCTTTTTTTAAACATGTGTTTTCTTCCTGAAAATTTGGTAGAACTCTTATGTAAGAACTACCGACTATGGAATTTTTGGAAGAGAAACCAGAGTTTGGTTGTATTAATATGCTTGGTTGTTCTGTTTCTTTCATTGATTTCTGACTTAATCTTTGTTATTTTTTCCTTGTTTTTCTATTCGCTCTCTCATTCATTTTTCTAGCCCCTTATGCTGAATCTACAGTCATTTTTAAAACAGCTTTTGCTTCTTGATAAATGTACTTAATAGTAAATTATTTTCTAAATACTCTTTTCATTATTATTCAGTAGTCTCACCCTATAGCCCAGGCTGTCCTGAAGCTTGGAATCTTCCATCCTCGGCCTCCCAAGTACTGTAGTTACAGATGTGCACCATTATTCCCAACCTTCATTTTATTCTGTTCTAATTGTAATTTCTTTCTTTTAAATACAGTTTACTTATGGGTTGACCATATAGTGTTTTATTTAGCTCTCCTCTTACTTTTAGTTAATAATTTGATTGTATGTTTTAGGAGAACAATAGTATTACAATGTCTTTTGGAATTGAGTGAGGTTTCCTTTACTGTATGAGATGCCTTGATAAAAGTTGAAAACAATTGACAGGTTCTGGAGGGTTGGGCTGAATATTCTCAACTGGTAACAACAATGATAACAGAAAGCGTGTTGTGCTGTGTTGCCCAAGCACCCATTTTAGGAAGATAAATTTGCCTTATTGATGGGATGTAGATGATAAATTGCAAACTCTACTTCCTTAACTAAAACTGAGAAATCATTCTATATTTGACTTAAAACATGAAGCATTGATTTGTCTTCTATTAAGAAAAGTAGGCTCCATCTTAACTTTGAAGGTTGATAAAATGATTAATTGAGCTATTTTATATGGAATATTTCCCCCATATGTCTGTCAGCTTGCCGTATTTTAGGGATTTGCTTGTTGCTGTGATGTGGAAAGCTATGCCACTGGTATTTTAGGAACCAGCAATGCCACCCATGGTGGACAGGTTACAGCTGAGCTTTCACACTAAGACAGAGTAGGGAGAAGGACCTGGCAGCCCACTCCCAAAACAATTAGCCATTAACAACTCTGTGAATAGTAGAGAAGTATTGCCAAATATAGTGCTGGAAAATGATCCCCTCAGGCTGGAAGACATTCAAGAAGCGACTAGGGAAGAGTTGCCTCCTCAAAGTAGAGTCGATCTTAATGGTGAGGATGGAGTAAAGCCCCTGGGACCTCCTTTTGGTGATGTGGGATGACTCAAAATGAGAAGAAATACAGTGACTGCAACACTGGGCTCAAACATAAATAGATCATGTGCATGGCACAGTGCTAGGTAGTACTTTGTTCTGCTGTACTTATGGTTGCTATGAATTGGATCTGATGTGATGACATCTAACAATAATATATGAAATATTCAGCAAAATGACTAGCCCATAGTAATCTTCCAGTAAATCCAGTTATTATTACCTAAATGTTGGTGTGTGGTAAGGAAAACCGATCAACTATTTCTAAAAAGGAAAACAAAACTAATTTAAATTCTTCTACTGCTTCATACTCAATACATATTGAATACAGACAAAAACAGTAAAAATTACAACATTAACCATAAAGACTCAAATGACTACATAAGAATATTAAACATGGCCCTTAAAATTAAAATTTTAATTTATAAAATAGACAACTTCTTTATTGCAAAAACCGCAAACATACACATGTGGAAGAAAGACAGATAACAAACTAGGAAAATATTCATATTATACACAGTGCACAGGATGTAGAAATCCTGACTTTATAATTACTGGATAATTTTAAACAAAAGTGAATATAAAATTTAAAAATTGGCAAAAAATGTAAAATGCAGTTTACCCACCGTAATAGTATAAAATGATTTTAAAATATAACAAAAATGCATGTCAAATAATAAATCATTATTTACCTTTTAATGGTCAAAGGAATAAAAAGGACTTACAAACCCCAATGTAGACATGAATGGGCAGAAACAATGAGAGGAACAGTTGATAGGTGTATAAACCATTATAGGCTTTCTAGGTAACAGCTGAGTAATTGCATTAAAATGTAAAATGTGCATAAATGTCTGACCTCTAAAAATTAACTTTAAAATATAATTTTAAACAGCAAAATTCTCCTGTTTCAGTTCTCTGAAACTTAAATCAAGGCCCTGTCATCTCTCTTCTGGATTATTCTGTAGTCTTCTAATCTGTCACCTTGTTTCAGTTTGCTCCTCTATCACCTGTTCTCCTTAAAGAAGTCACTGGTCTTCTGAAAAAGACAATCACGTACTGTTAATCTCCTGACTCAAACTGGTCACTGGCATCCATTTCTTATAAAAACCAAACTCCTTGAAATGCTCTTTCCCATGCCGTAAGGTAAGCTTCTTCTTGTATAACTCTTCTCCCTACTTTCTATATGCTCAAAGTACAGGGATATTTTTTTCTCTTCCTCAAATAGACTAAGCTTCTTTTGGTCTCCAGATGATTTCTCTGTCTCTTCACTCTGGAACACTCATTTCTCAGATCTTTTCTTGGCTGTTTCTTCTCAATATTCAGGTCTCTATTCTAAAATCAGCTCTTCAGAGTGCCATTCTCTGGCCACCTATCTGTGGGCCCACCCACTTCCTTACCCCCACTGTGTACCATGCTATATATCAGCGTGTCCTTCAAGGCCACATCTAGCCTTGTCTTCCACCACCCTTCCTCCTGATTGTCCTGCCAATTCAGTCCCATTGGTCTCTTCTGTTTCTTAACCACATGAAACAGGATAAGTGCTTGGTGTGTCCTCAACAAGAATGTTCTTTTTCCAGACATTTTTAAGGCTTATTTCCTTGGTTTATTCAGAACCTTGCTCAAATTTTATCATCAATATCATAATCCAGAAGACACATAATGATGCCTTGCTTTAGGTTTAAGAGAAATGGATGGTTCAGGATATGCTTTGGAGGAGAAAAATTTAGGACTTACTGATGGATTTAAATGAATGTGAGGAAGAGAGAATACTAGAGGATGCATCCAACAATTTCACCCTAAACCACCCATCTGTTTATCTCACAAAAGCTGTGAAGTTTATTATTACATATTAGCTATGGATGTAGTTAGTGAAAGTGATATTACTGAAATTTATTGAAAATATTAAATATTTTCATTCCTAAAAGTGTTGCTTAAACATCATGTACTATAGCAATTCAAATGGTTTTAATTTAATTTTTTCAGTATTTTTTTGAATGGTAGCTATGAATGATGCCTCATACGATGTGCATATTTTACCATTAGTATTTGTGGCTACTAATCCATCTGTGAAATAATGTTTATAAATGTGATTTTTGGCTATTTCATTAAATAGCAACTGTATGTGCAGATGACAAGCTTGTATTGGCATAATAGGAATTAACTTTTAAAAGGAGAAAATTTAATGACAAGATTCCTTTTCCTCATGCTTTATCCAGACTTTAACCACTTCCCACAACCCTGATTAACTGTCTTGGTTTAAGCCATAATAATTTATTGCCAGGATTATCAAAATTTCCACTTGAAGGGACTCCCTTCTTCTGTCCTTTCACTCCTTTCATTTATCCTCAACCTTGTATCTGCAGATTCCTAAAATGTATGTCAGACTATGGCACTCCTCTCTTAAACACCCTCCAATAATGACTTTCGATTTTTTCTCAAAATAAAAGCCTTGCAGTGAGTAATAAAGCCCTACATTGTCTCCCTGTCCCATTATTTATTTGAGTTTCTGCTTTACTGATCTTCTTCTTTTAGCTACAGTGGCATTTTTACTATTGCTCCAACATGAGGGCTGTTCCCATGCCTTAAACTTTTGCTCACCCACTTCGTTTGGGTGGAAAAGCTCCTGTATCAGGTATCAGCTAGATTAACTCACTTTATCATGAAACATATTAATCTGGCAGTTTTCCCACTCCCCTTTCTAAACTATATTCCCTGTCTTTCATATTATGTTCTTCATTTCCTTTTTAAGTAACACTTGTTTCCTTTATACATATGTATTGTTTTTGTCTCCTCCCATTAGATGTTTCTTAAAGATGTATTAGGGTACAATGTACATACTACACAATCTATGCTTTATACAATTCAGTGGTTTCTAGTATATTTGATAGAGCTGTGCAGTCATCACCAATTTAAGACCATTTCCATCATATTGTAGAATTGCCTTGAGTTGTTTGCCATCAGTCCCTACTTGCAATTCCAGCCTCTGACAACAACTGATCTGCTTTCTGTTTATAAATTTGCCTTCCATACAAAGTTCATATAAATAAATCAAGCAATATGTGGTCCTTTACATCCTGCTTCTTTCACTTACCATAATGTTTTTGCAATTTATCCACAGTGGAGCATGTATCAGCATTTTGTTCCTTTTTATTGTGAGATAGTATTTTATTGTATGGCTATGTCATATTTTCATCAGCCAATGCCTATTGAAGGACGCTCAGATTGTTTCATGTTTGGAGATATTTTGAATAATGAGCCATCTTACATTCCCACCATTAAAGTATGAAGATCCCAATTTCACCACATCCTCACCAAACCTTAGTGTTGTCCTCTTCTTTTTAAGTTATAGCCAGTAATATTGCACTGCAGCTGTAATTTGTATTTTACTATGACAAATGATGTTGAAGACATTTCCCTGTGCTAATTATCAATTTATTTGCCTTCTCTGATGAAACATCTCTTCAAATCATTTAGTCTTCCTTAACTGAATTATTTTTAGGGTTTTCTTGATTTATAAGAATTCCTTATATATTCTAGGTCTTTGATTTGCAAATATTTTCAGACGGGCAATTTGTAGATATTTCCTTTTTCTTTATGGACTATCTATTCATTTTTTTAAAGGCCTGTGGTGGTAGCACTGTGACATGTGATCCCATTAGATGTCAGAAGCTAACCAGGGTTGGGCCTGTTTAGTAGCTGGGTGGTAGACCACCTTGGAACTTCAGGTATGTAGGCTTGGGAGAAGGACCCAGCAACCCACTCCCAAAATTCAATCTGCCATTGAAAACCCTATGAATAGCAGAGAAACACTGACAATAGTGTTTCCCCTGTTGTATGTAGGGTCCCTATTAGTCGGACACCAACTTGAAGGCACCTAACAACAATTCATTTTAAAAATGTTTTCCTATGAAGCAAAAGATTTTAAATTTTGGCCAAGTCCAAATTATAATTTTTTCCCCTTTAGGGTTCATTCAGGTTTTTTGTATTACGTTGATGAAATTTCCTCCTCTGTTTTGGTGATGGAGAGTGTATGTCAAGGATTACACTAAGATTTAATGATTTTTTAGAAGAAATCTCAGAACTCTTATAAGCTGTTATACTCAAGGTTATGGTTTATTAGTATTCAGCAAAGTTTTATGGCAGGAAAATATCGGCAAATTTGAGGAAAAATGAGAAGCCAGTGAGGCAAAACAAAAGGGTCCAGTAATTGATGGAATACCAATACAGATGTTTCAACAAACAGATGCAACACTGGGGGTGCTAACATATTTATGCCAACAGATATGAAAACAGCTACTTAGCCAACTGACTGGAAGGGAAACATATTTGTGTCTATTCCCAAGAAAGGAGATCCAACTGAATGTGGAAACTACTGAACAATATCATTAATACCACACCCAAGCAAAATTTTACTAAAGATCTTTTAAAAGTGACTGCAGCAGTAAATAGACAGGGAACTGCTGGAAAATCAAGCCAGATTCAGGAGAAGGCATGGACCCAGGGACATGATTGCTGATGCTAAGTGGATATTAGTTGAAAGCACAGAATATCAAGAAGATGTCTACCTATGGTTTATTGACCATGCAAAGGCATTTGACCATGTGGCTCATAACAAATTATGGCTAACACTGAAAAAAATGGAAATACCAGAACACCTAACTGTACTCATAAGGAATCTGTATGTGCAACAGAGGCAGTCATTTGAACAGAACAAGGAAACACTGCTTGGTTTAAAGTCAAGAAAGGTGGGCATTAGGGCTGTATCTGTTCACCATATCTCTTTAATTTCTATGCTGAGCAAATAATCCAAGAAACTGGACTTTATGAAGAATACATCAGGGTTGGAGGAAGACTCATTAACAACCTGCATTATGCAGATGATACAACTCTGCTTGCTGAAAGTGAAGAAGATTTGAAACATTTACTGATGATCAAAGAACATTGTCTTCAGTATGGATTGTGACTCAACATCAACAAAACCGAAAATCCTTACAACTGGGTTAGTATGCAACTTCACAATAAAAGGAGGAAATATCTATTTTGTCCATGAGTTCTTTACTTGATTCTATAATCAATACCCACGGAAACAGCAGTCAAGAATTCAAAGGGCGCATTGCATTGGAAAGAGCTGTGGCAAAAGATCTATTTAAATTATTGAAAAGTAAAGGTGTCATATTGAAGACGAAGGTGTGCCTGACTCATGCCATGGTATTTTCAGTCACATCATATGGTTGTGGAGGCTGGACACTGAATAAGGGAGGCAGAAGAACAAGAGTGCTTCTTGGAAGCAAGGATGGCTACACTGTGTCAGATGTATTTTGGACATGTAGTCAGGAGGGACCAATCTTTAGAGAAGACATCATGTTGGGAGAGGGGCAGGTCAATGAAAAAAGAAAACCCTCCACCAGATGGATTGACACAGTGTCTGCAACAATGGGCTTAAACATAAATAAGACCGTGTGCCTGGAATAGAATTGGGAAGTGTTTCCATCTGCTGTACATAGGGTCGCTATGAGTCAGGCTTGACTTGATGGCACCTAGCAACAACATACTTTTTTCCTTCCATTAAGTTCATTAAGTTTTCCTTCCATTAAGTTAAGATTCATTGTCCCCATATGAGTGAAATAGGGTATTTCTTTTTCTTTTTCTTTTTGTTTTAGTTGCACTTCGTCTAGGATGGATCTGTTGGTTCTTTTGGCAGCCCATAGTATATTCAATATTCCTCTCCAGTACCATAATTCAAAAGCATCAGCTCTTTTCTTTTCTCTCTTATTTACTGTCCAGCTCCCATAAGGATGTGATGCAACTGAAAATACCATGGTTAAAACAGATGCACCTTTGTTTTCATTGTGACATCTTTACATTTCAACCCTTTAAAGAGGTCTTTTGTAATAGCTTTTCCCAATACAATGTGTCTTTTGATTTGACTTCTGCTTCCATGGGTGTTGATTGTAGAACCAAGTAAAGCAAAATCTTGGACAATTTCCTTCTTTTCTCCATTTATCATGAAGTTGCTTACTGACACAGTTCTAAGTATTTTTGTTCTCTTGATGTTGAGGTGCAATCCATATGGAAGGGTGTGTTCTTTGATTTTCATCAGTAAATATTTCAAATCCTCTTCTCTTTCAGCAAGCAGAATTGTGTTATCTGCACAATGCAGTTTGTTAATGAGTCTTCCTCCAGTCTGATGCCACATTCTTATTCATAATGTCCTGCTTCTTGGGTTATTTGCTAAGCATAAAAACTGAAAGGTATAGTGAAAAGATACAGCCCTGATGCACACCTTTCTCAACTTTAAACCAAACAGTGTTTCTTCTGCTTGGATGACTGCCTTCTCGTCCATGTACAGATTCCTCAAGAACTCAATTAAGTGTTCTGGTAGTCTCATTCTTTGCAATGCTATCCATAATTTGTTGTGATGCATATAGTCAAATGCCTTTGCATAGTCAATAAAACATAGACAATAAAACATAGACAGGCACTTCCCTATCAATACACTACTGGAGTTGCTTTTGAACGATGTTTAGCAAAATTTTACTTGTGTGAAAGATTTGAATATATTTAGTATTAAAATATTGCTTGTTGTTGCAAAAATATTAAAATCATAGAAATTATTCCCTAAAATTTTGTATCTCACTTCATTTCTTCCTTCTTCTATTTGGTCCTTTTTCCTTTTATCCTTCCTTTCACAAAATGAATACAGTATGATCCCCTGCCCTGAAAGACTCCTTAGGCTAGCAAAAGGAGACATATATTTTTGAAATCAATATTTATAACACAATGTGAAAAGTGCTCTAACTGACATAAACTGTTTTGAGAGCCCTAGGGAGAGTATAACTCAGCAGTCAGGGTGAGTCAGAGAAGGCTTAACAAGAGGTGTTCATAATTCTGCTGGGGTTTGCAACCTAAAAATAAGAAACTTTTAGAATAAAAGAAAATTGCTTGGATAGCTATACAAGCTTTGAAATCCAAAAGGTAATCCAATGACTGCTTAGGGAATTGTGGAGAATAAGGCAATTTGTTGTCATATTTTATGTGGCTCCCAACCTATAACAAGAATATTGCATTTCTACTGTAATCAATAGAATACTATGAAAATGTATTGTTTTTATAATGTGTGCAATAGAATGAATATTAGCCCTCCCTCCAATATTAGTATATTGATGTCTCAACCCTCAGTGTAGCCATTCATGCCACTCTGGCATCCAATCCCATCAGATCGTGGAAGTTAAGCAGACCTGGTTAGTACTTGGATGGGACACTGCCTGCGAATTCTAGGTGCTGTAGGCGTGGGAGAAGGACTTGACAGCCAACTCCCGAAACATTCGGCCATTGAAAACCCTATAAATATCAGAGAAGCACTGGCAAATATAATGCTGAAAAATGAGCCCTCCAGGCTGGAAGGCATTCAAGAAATGGCTGGGGAAAGTTAGCCTCCTCAAAGTAGTAGTAGTAGTAGTAGCTGTTGTTGTTGTTAGGTGCCGTCAAGTCAGTGTCCGATTCATAGTGACCCTCATAGGGTTTTCAATGGCTGACTGTTTCGGGATTGCCTTGGGAGTGGATTGCCAGGCCCTTCTCTCATTTTTGCGGTGCTGGGAATTGAACTTGGGTCCTCAGAGCAACTGAGCTAAATCCCAGCCAGTAGTTGTTGTTAGGTGCCATTAAGTTGATAGCCAATTCATAGTGAGCCTGTGTACAACAGGTGAAACACCATTGTCAGTGCTTCTCTGCTCAAAGTAGAGTCAACCTTAATGACAGGAATGAAGTAAAGCCCCTGAGACTTCCATTTGCTGATGTGGCATGACTGAAAATGAGAAGAAACACCAGGGCAACAACAATGGGCTCCACTCTAAAAAAGATTATGTGCATGGCAGAGTGTTCTGTAATGTTTGGACACTAAAATGACACCCAGAATTGAATTTGGAAACTTTAAATGTTCAGTTTAGTTAAAATATCTATTGGATTTGTATTGATTTGACAATGTAAAAATTCTACTGTGGGCTACTTTCTTAAAGACGTTTTTAAATTTTTTTTCTTTAAAAACTTTGGAAGTATTTTTTTTTTTCTTGCTATCTTGACATTTTAGGTACTGTATATATAAGTTGGCTCCTGGAATGTATATTATCCAATAAGAAGTTGTACTTTTAGTATAATTGGACAATACATTTTTTAAAATAAGAATCAAAACTTTTGGAGTTTAAAAGTTTGGGCATTTTGTGTTTGGTCAGAACATATTTTCTCTAAAATTTAGCTTAAGCAAGTCTTATAATTTAAGGAAAAACTCTAAAATGGGTACATTATGAGTAATCAAAGAGACTGAGATAAAAGTAATTTGTTGTATTCTTTTCAAAAGCTGTAAATGAAAATAACTGACAGAACATTTTTTAAGTTGTTTACTTAAGTATAAATATGCCAAAATGTAGACATTTTGGTACAAAGGAGTACATGATTTACATCTAAAGTATTCACACTTAAAAATTTCTCACTTATATGTTGTTAAATATCAACCTTGAATATGCAACAAAATGTAACCAAATGGAATGCATGAAAATGATGTCCCATATAATCATATAAATAAACGTTATATACTTTCTTCATTTTATAAGTATAAAGAAATAAAAGAACATGTAAAATTATAATTTTTATTCTTTGCTTCATTTTCAAGTGCTTTGAAATGGGAGTTTGGTCTAGGTATGAATTACTTTCATGCACTTAAATAGAAATTTTTGGTCAATTAGTTATCATTAACATTTACTAAGAAAAGTAAAATCAAGATTTTTGGCTTAACAGTAGTAGTTAATGTTTTTGTATATTATCATACTGGTAGGTTTTGTTGTTGTTGTTAGGTGCCATCAAGTCAGTGTCCAACTCATAGCAACCCTATGTACAATAGATGAAACACTATTGTTCGTGCTTCTTTGCTATTCATATGGTTTTCAACAGCTGATTGTTTTTTGGGACTGAGTTGCCAGGTCCTTCTCCCAAACCTACAGCACTTGGTGTTCCCAGACTGTCTCCCATCCAAGTACTAACCAGGCCCAACACTGCTTAGCTTCAGAGATCTGATGGGATGGGATGCCACAGTGCTATGTGTAAATGACTAGTGAGTAAGAGATGAAATAAGAAAATAAGTTGCAGTTAGTGTGCCAAAATAAGCAAAAAAATTTGTTTTTGGAAATGTCTTTCTTTAAGATGATATTCAAGCTCTTGAACTGAAAAACTTTATATTTGAATTTGAATAGCTAATTTGTTACCCTCTCAATATTTGGAATCACTGAAGCTGTAATATGACACAAAACATTTTTTTCACATGAAATAATACTTTTCACATGGAAATTATTATTTGACAATGCTTTTTGCTATTTGAAAGAAAAAAACTATTAGGACACTTTCCTACTAGTCTATTTAATTAGAGGAAATATCCAATTTTCTATTTCTTACAAAGATAGGACTTAAGAGAGTTTTTCACCAGGTTAGAAGGTTTGGTTTTAGTGATTCAGCATTTGCGTCCGTTAAAGAAAGAACACCTGCTCTGTGAATCATGTGTGAATTTTAACCACAGACCAAAAAGCCTTTTTGTTCTCCCCTTTCTCTATTGACCTCAGGAAAAACCTAAAATACATTCAAATAAGCTTTGCTAGAATTTCTGAAGTCAATTTGATACCAGAGTTTTTCCTCAGGTGCTGGGCACTGGGCTCCTGGTTCCAGGGACCCAAGAATAAATGCACAGATAGCAAAAGCAAGCCAGAGCAAGGAAGATTTTATTGAGAGGATAGACAAAGCCTTTATAGGAAAGGAAGGGATCCTGACTGGGTAGCTTAGATGGGGTGGTTGCTTTGGAGTTTTTATACTATTTTAAGTTGTAAGTTCTTAAGGGGGTGGGAACTTATTCCATTGTTTCTACCTAAAGATTGATTAGCTAGATGACTGCTGGCGAGGTCATGGGACTTGTTTGTCTTAGAAGAATGAGACTTGATCTGGTAACTGTTGATCAAGTTATTACTTGTTTCCTTTGAAGAATGAGACTTACGAGAATAAAATTTATATAGTCTGGCCAAAAATTAGGTGATCTAATTGGTTGCTTTGGCTAGGGTTTTGCTCAGTTGGTAGACTGCTGCTCTGAGGCTCTGGGTTTGATCCCCAGCACCAGAAAAATGGAAGAAGGACCTGGCAGCCCACTCCCAAAAGAATGAGCCTTCAAAAACCCTATGAATAGCAGGGAAGCACTGACAATAGTACCAGCCATGGCACAGTGTTAGAGAGTGTTCATTCTGTTGTATACAAGGAAGCTGAGTTGGACCTGACTTAATGGCACCAAACAACAATTGGTAGATATCAATTACCTTCAGTCCTTAGAAATAAGTGGCAGCTATTGATCTGTTTCCCCACAAACTTACTGGTATAAGTACAAAGAGACAAAGGCTTAAAACAAATTTGGCCAAACATATAAAACATTGTTTTTCAGGCAAGTATACAAAGTTGTGTGATCTTGGTGTCAGCTTGATGTCGTCCTAGCTATTTGTCTTTTAAAGCTCTCTGACTGTACCTTGCAAGAAAAGTTCATTAGAGACTTCTGCAACAATGCTCAGCAGCAAGATTCAGATCCTTTCTGGTTAAAATAAAATTTAAAAGTTGCTTAAAATCATCCACTTAGCTGGGACAGTAAAGCATAGGGCCCATATTTGACTTACTAGATAATCTTCTTACACTTTTGCAGAACAAGGATGTCCCTATTGCATTTAGAATTAATCAATATATTTTGAGCACCGCTCATTTACCCATGAAGAAGGCTTACTAATCAACCTTATTCTAATGAACAAAACCAGTGTAAATAGATGATATTTGTGGTAGTTTTAATCTTCTGATTAACCTTTCACATATCAACTGGTCACTCTGGGTTTAACTTTCTAGTTATTGCACTTCAAATGTTAACCAGAATTTCCTTCATCCTTTTCCTGGTGTTAAAACTATTGGAAACATAAATATATGTCTCAGTTTCTATGGTGAAATATTTTAAGTAAATTACATGCATATTATAACCTCAAACATTTATCTCCACACGTGTTAGGTGCAATATTCTTATGCTTGGTGGAGCAGATCTAGGCATAGAGTTAGTTGCTTTAGTTTTGTTCTTTTTTTCTACACTTAAAGTTTTAACTAACTCCTAATCTGCATGCCGGCATTCCTACCACTGTGGCATCCAATCCTGTCAGATCTTGGAAGCAAAGCAGGGTCAGGCCTGGTTAGTACTTGGATAGGAGACCGCCCGGGAACAGCAGGTGCTGTAGGCTAGGGAGAAGGACCTGGCAGCCTACGCCCAAAAACCAATCATCCATTGGAAACCCTATGAATAGCAGAGAAGCACTGACAAGTGTTTCGCTATTGTACATAGGAACAACAACCAACAAATTTGCCAACCTAACTGAACTTTGCAACCTATGAGGGAGCTTTAAAAAAATCACATATTCCTGGGTTCCCCTTCTAGAATCTGACTGAGAATATTGGAGAATAGCCCAAGAATCTATATTTTTAAATTTTCTTGTATTGCTTTCTTATGTCACCATCTACACACAATTGTTTAAGAGGAACTGGATGGGGCTATCCCTGCTTCAAGATGTCTGTTTGAAGCTGGGTGCCATGGTGCACACCTGTAATCCCAGCTACCAGGGAGGCTGAGGCAGGAATATTGCAAGTTCATAGTCAGAGGCAGCCTATGTAACTTAGTGAGACCCTGTCTCAGAATAAGAAATTTAAAAGGGGGTTGCAGGTGCATCTTAGTAGTGGAACAGTCATACCTAGCATGCATGAGGCTCTGGATTCAAATCACCAGTACCATAATAAAATAAATAAGTAAATAAATACATAAATGAAATACCACTTATTATAGAAAACAATATATGAAAACCTGAGTTCCTTAATTCCTTCCTAGTTTTCCACATCACCGAATTTTAGCATGAAAGGACAAATAAGGTGACACATGAATGCCCTAATTATTAACATACTGTATCATTAGACCAGTAGCAAAATCTCTGCTCTCTTTTAAGTTCCTCTTTTAGGTTTTAACAGAATTGTGCTGTTTAGTAATGTAGCTACTAACTCCATGTGGCTGTTTAATTAAATTTAATTTAAATTAATTAAAAGTAGATACATTTAAAACTTGAGTTTTTCAGTTATAGTAGTTTCAGTTATAGTAGTTTTCAGTTATAGTAATTACATTTTGAGTGCTCATGAGCCTCATGTGACTGTTAACTACACTGTTGGGTAGCTCAAATTATATTTCTATTATTGAAGAAATTCTGTTGGACATTGCCTTTGGGGTTTTTCCAAAAGGTGCAAAGATACTCACATCTCCAATATTAGTATAAATCACTGCCTCTATCTTTGCTATCATGACATTTCTAATGGCTTGTGTAATTTAGAGTTACACATTTTCCTCAGGCTTCTTCTACTTTATCACCTTATCTTCATGTGTTCCTGTGTTTGAGCCAGGCTGTTAAAGCCTATCATTAGTTTGAAAGGTTGCACTATATTGCACTTGCATACGCATATTCATTTATTTCAATTAACCTATTTTCAGATGATTGCAGATTCTCAGGCTGCTATGAGAAATAATCCAGAGATCCCATGTATTCTTTACCCAGTTTTTGCCAATGTTATCAACCTGAAAACTACAGTACAATATCACAGTCAGGATATTGACATTGACCAAATAAAGATACAGAATATTTCTACTGTCCCGCCACTTCCATTGGCCTTTGTTAACCCCAGTCACTTCCTTCCCACTTCCTCCACCTTCTTATTTGTTACTTCAAAAATGTTGTATAAAGAGAAAGCATATAATATGTAATCTTTGAGGACTGTTTTTTTTTATACCCAGTGTAGTAATTAGGATATGCATTGAGGTTTTGAAATGTATCAATAGTTGGTTCTGTTTTGTTCCTGAATGGCATTCCACAATCTATCCCTTCACATGTTGAATATCTGGTCCTTTCCAATTTGGAGCTATTATAAATAAAGCAGGGATAGGGGAATATCTCAGTGGCAAGGCATTGGTCTAGCATGTGTGAGGCCCTGGGTTTGATCCCCAGCACTGCAAAAACAACAAACAAATCCTTAATAAAGAATGTTGCTTTAGGCATTTGCAAGGTTTTTGTATGAATATTCAAATTTTCAGTTCTCTCAGGTACATGCATATAAAAGAAATTGGTAGTCATATAAGAACTACATGTTTAATGTTTTTTTTTTCTGTTTATTTTTTGTTTTTGAGATAGCGTCTCACTATATTGCCGAGGCTGGCCTTGAACTCATGATCCTTCTGCTTCAGCATCCTGAGTGCTGGAATTAATAGCCATGCTTCACCATGCCTGGTTGTTTTTTGTTCTTTTGTTTAAAGAAACTAAAGTTCTGAATCACTACACCAATAGAATTTTACATCCCCACCAGCAAATGTACAAGTAATTCAGTTTCTTTGCACTCTTTCTTAGCATTGAGTGGTGTTACAATTTCTTTATTTTAGTCATTTTGATTACATATGTATGTAGTAATATCTCAAAGTCTGAATTTGCTTTTCAGTCATGGTTAACAATGTGTTCATTTGGCATCTAAATGTCCTCTTTGGTGAAATGTCTGCTCATGTCTATTACTCATTTTCTAATTGGATATTATTTTTTTAACATTTTTATTTGCGGATCTGTTATAAATTCTAGATATAAATTCTCCGTCTGATGTTTGGCTTACAAATGTTTTCTCCTAATCCATAGCCTGTGTTTTTATTCTTTTCACATTGGATTTCATAATGCAAAAGTTCTTGATTTTGATGAAGTCTAACTTACCAAATTTTCTTAAACGAAAAATCCTGAGACCAGTTAAATTGAACAAAGTTTACTTGAGTCAGAAAAAAGTTGAGATTGAGAGTGGAATAGATTATAAGAGGCTGAAGAGAGAAGGATAGCAAGAGAGATGCGAAAAAAATTGGTCAGTGGATACTAAGTTACAGTTAGATAGAAGCTAGAAGTTCTGGTATGCTACTGCATAGTAGAGTGACTATGTACTAAGTAATGATAATGTACTTTACATTTCAAGAAGTTAGAAGAAAGGATTTTGAAGGTTGTACCACAAAGAAATGATGAATTTTTGAGGAGACAGATTTATTATTAAGCCATCACATGGTATGGCATAAATATGTACAAATTTATGATTTTATGTATCATTTAAAGAACAAAACAAAAAAGTCATAGCCAGAGGAAAGGAAGTGACATAAAAAAAATAACCTGATTGGCTGCAGTTGGCATTTGCCTTATATGGGCATGATGCAAAAGGGTACTTATATAGATGTGGTCTAATTACTTGGCAGTCTGTGATTGGCTGATGCAGGCCTGTTGTGATTGTATCAGGCTCAGTTCCTTGGTTAGAAGGGTATACTCTTAGTTAGGTCACAGTTTGTTTGCATATCAAGCTAGGGTACAGTTCACTATGTTTTTGGTTAAACTTTATCACCCAAATAGGAGGACTGGTTTAGGACAAACTTACTTTAGTTTAATATTTTGCTTTCATGGGTCTTGCTTTTGGTGGCAAATTTACCTCTTAGAAAAGAGGTAAAAGTTTTAGAAAAGAAAAGTTTTACATTTAACTTCACAATTCCAGTCAGTATTTGTATGTGGTAAGAAGTTTAATACTAGATAATTATTTTTATTTTATTAATATCCATTTTTCCAGAACTTTTTTTGTTCAGAGATCTTATCTTTCCTGCACTGAACTGTTTTTGCAACTTTGCAAACAATTGGGTACTCTTATTTCTGTGACTATTTCTTGGTAGTATTACTAACATGCATATTATTCTGCAAGGATTATACCATGATTGTTAGAGTTAAATGTCTTAAATTTAGAGAGTTTTATTCTCTTCTTTTTTCAAAAATATTTTAGCTTTTCTACAATGACAGTTCACATCTATTTTCATTTTTAGAATAGCATTGTCTATATCTACAAAAAGGAAGACTTCTTGAAATTTTGATAAAAATTCCATTAACCTGAATCCAATTTGGGGGAAATTGTCTACTCTGCTGAGACTTCCAATCCATGAACACAGTATGTCTCTTCATTTTTCCCCTTAAAAAACTTTTTTTTTTTTATTGTTTTGCAGTACTCAGAGGTTGAAACCAGGGCCTCGCAAATGTGTTGGAAGCATGCTACTCCTGGAATGTATCCCCAGCCCATTTTTAAAAATGTTTTATTTTTGCCCAATTTTATAGGTTGCCTCTGGCCTTGAACTTGCAATTCTTCTGCCTCAACCCTCTGAGTTGCTGGGATTGTAGGTGTGAACCACTGCATCCAGCTATCTCTTTTATTTTTTTTTTAGGACCCTTAATTTCTCAAACTAGTATTGTTTAGTTTCGCCATATAAATTGTACACATATTTTGTTAGACCTAAACTAAGTATTTTTTTTGAGCAAGGATAAATTATGTTTTCAGTTTTGGCATCTGCATGTTGATTGCCAGTTATAGAAATGAGGCTTAAATTTGTATGTTAATTCAGTATCCTGCAACTTTGGTAGAGTCATTTAATACTTCTGGGAGGTCTTATTTGTTTCCTTTGTCTATTTTTAGAAATTTTCTGTGTGGATAATTGTGTCATTTGCCAAAATGGACAATTTTATTTCTTTTTTTCTGAGAAATATGCTATTTATTTATTTTTCTTATGTTATTGAACTGGCTAAAACTTCTAGTGCTACACTAAATAAGAGCAGTTAGAGGAGTTGTACTTTACTTGTTTCTAATCTTAGGGAGAAAGGATTTAGTCTTACCATCAAGTATAATTTTAGCTGTAAGTCTTTTTTTTTAAGATGCTCTTTATTGATTTGAGGAGGTTCCATGTGTTCCTAGTTTTTCTGAGTTTTTATTATTGATATTATTTTAAAGAGTTGTTGAATTATTTCAAATGTTTCTTCTGTATCAGTTGATAGAGTTGCATGGTTTTTATCCCTTAACCTGTTAGTATAGTGGGTTATGGTGATTGTGTTATGGATAAAGAACCAGACTTACATCACTGGATTAATTGTAAGTGGTCATGATGTATAATGTTTTTAAAGTTTTTTCTTTATTTATAAATATTGGTAGGGTACAAACTGATAGGACTTTTGCTATTTCCATTATGCAACTATTACATTACTTTTAGTTACACTTTCATCAACTTACGTATTTTACAGAACCATTTGACTAATATGTAATAAAAATTGTATGCATTCAGCCGGGCATGGTGGCGCACACCTGTAATCCCAGTGGCTTGGGAGGCAGAGGCAGGAAGATCACAAGTTCAAGACCGGAGGCAGTCTGCATAATTTAGCAAGACTCTGTTTCAAAAAGTAAAGAAATGGGCTGGGGGTGCAGTTCAGTGGTCCAGCACTTGCAGAGCATCCAAGCACAAGGCCCCGGGTTCAACCCCCAGTACCACACACACAAAAAAAATGTACGCATTCATGGTTATATTATCCCTGTTTTTCCCATGTATTCATATAGTTGCATCATATATTTTGAGATTTTCCTCTCCCCCTTCTCCCCTTTTCCCTTCAACTTTTTGTCCCCTCTTGTTCCCACCTCCCCTACTTCAATCCCCCTGCTGATCCCCTCCTCCATTCTTTCTACTCCACTTATATTTTCCCTTTTTAGATAAGTATGACTGTTCATTTTTATATATTGACATATATATAGATTATTTTCTTTAAGTTAGATTTAGCTTCTACATATAAGTGAGAACATATGGTATTTCTTTTTTTATAGGGCTGAGTGCATTCTCTTAAGATGATGTTCACCATTTCCATCAATTTTGCTGCAAATGATATAATTTCATTCTTCTTTATTGATGAGTAATATTCTATTGTATGTATATGTGTAGATATATGTGTGTGTATGTATGTATATGTATATGTGTGTGTGTGTATATATATATATATATATATATATATATATATATATATACATATATATATATCTCACAGTTTTTCAGTTCACTCCTCTGTTGGTGGACATCATAGTTGATTTCATATTCTTGCAATTGTGAAGAGTGCTGAATTAAACATGGAAGGGCAGGTGTGTTTGTGGTATGATGATGTATCTTCCTTTGAGTATATTCCTAGAAGGGTACAGCTGGGTAATAATGAAGTTCTATTCTTAGTTTTCTAAGATTCCTCCATTTTGATTTCCAAAGTGGTGTATAATTCCTTTTTGTATATACCTGAATTCTATTGCTAGTATCATTTATTCATTTATTTATTATTTATTTATTTATTTATTTTGCTGTAGCGCAGAGTTGAACCAAGGGACTTGCACATTCTTTGCAAGTGCTCTGCCACTGAGCTGCACTCTCAACATTTTTAAATAATTTTTTATTTTGATAAATTATGCAGGCTGCCTCTGGCTTTGAACTTCTGATCCTCCTGCTTCTGCCTTCTGAGTCACTTGGGATTATAGGCATGTACCACTGCACCTGGCTGTTTGTTAATATCTTGTAAAGCATTCTTATCCATATATGAATGAGGCATATTGGCTTTTAGTTTTTTTGTGTGTGCTTTATTTGATATATTGCTTCATCAACTAAATTGGTAAGTATTCCCTCTTGTATTTTCTGAAAGGGATTCTGTAGAATTGGTGATAATAATTTCTTATATATTTGACATAATTTTCCATTGAAACAATAAGAGCCTTTGTTGTTGTTAGGTACCGTTGAGTTGGATTTAACTCACAGCAACCCTATGCACAACAGAACAAAACTCTCCAATTCTGTGCCAGGCACATGATCTTATTTATGATTAAACCCATGTGGCAGACACTGTATCATCCATCTATTTGAGGGTTTTCCTTTTTTATCCACCTGCCACTATCCCGAGCATGATGTCCTTCTTCAGGGATTGGTTCCTCATGACAACATGTCCAAAATAGGTCAAAGGAAGTTTAGCCATCCTAGCTTCCTAGCTTCCAAGGGGCACTCTGGTTGCACTTCTTGTCGGACAAATCTGTTGGTAGTTCATGATATATTCAATATTTGTCTCTAACATCATAACTCAAAGGCATCATTTCTCTTCCTGTCTCCTTTATTCCATGTCCAGCTTTCACAACCATATGATATGACTAAAAATATCACGGATGAATCAGAGGCAACCTTGTCTTTAGTGTGACATCTTTACTTTTCAGTGCTTTAAAGAGGTCTTTTGCAACATTTTCTCCCAATGGAATGTATCTTTTGATTTCTTGACAGCTGCTTATGTGGGTGTTGATTGTACAACTAAATAAGGCAAAATCTCCGAAAACCTCAATCTATTCTCCATTTATGATGAAGCTATGTACTGACCCAGTAGTAACGATTTTTGGTTTGCTGATGTTGAGGCACAATCCATATTGAAGGCTGTGTTCTTTGAGCTTCATCAGTAAATATTTCAAATCCTTTTCATTTTCAGCAAGAAGACAGGTCATCTACATAGTGTACATTGTAAATGAGTCTTCCTCAAATCTTGATGCTGCATTCTTCTTCTTCATAAAGTAGAATTTCTCAGATTATGTGCTCTTCATAGAGGTTAAAGAGCTCTGGTGAAAGGATACAGCCCTGATACACACCTTTCTCCACTTTAAACCAGGCAGCATTTCCTTGTTCTGTTTAAACAACTGCCTCCTGGTGCATGTACAGATTCATCATGAATACAATTAAGTGCTCTGGCATTCCCATTCTTCACAATGTTATCCATAATTTATTGTGATCCACACAGTCAAATGCCTTTGCTTAGTAAATAAACCAGAGAGAGACATCTTTCTGGTATTTTCTACTTTCAGGTGATATCCATCTGACATCAGCAATGATATCCCTGGTTTCATACCCTCTTCTGAATCTGGCTTGGTTTTCCAGAAGTTCCCTGTCTGTATATTCCTACAGTGGCTATTGAATGATCTTTAGTTAAATTTTACTTGAGTGTGGTATTGATAATACCTTTTAATAATTTCCACATTCAGTTGGATCTCCTTTCTTGGGAATAAGCATAAATATGGATCTCTTCCAGTCAGTTGGCCAGGTAGTTGCTTTCCAAATCTCCTGGCATAAAAAAATTAGCACCTCCACCAGCTAATTAGCACCTCCAGTTTGTTGAAACATCTCTATTGGTATTCATTCTATTCCTGGAGCCTTGTGTTTTGCAAATTACTTCAAGGCAACTTCTGCTTGTCCTTCAGTACCCGTGATTCCTGATCATATGCAACCACTTGAAATGGCAACCACTTGAAATTCTTTTTTGTATAATGACTTGTGTATTCTTTCTATCTTCTTTTGCTGTTTACTGTGTCATTTAGTATTTTCCCTGTACAATCCTTCACTATTTTCACTTGAGGCTTAAATTTTTCGTCAATTCTTTAAGCTTGAGAAAAATAGAGTATATTCTTCCCTTTTCGTTTCCTAGCTCCAACTCTTTCCACATGTCATTATAGTATTTTATTTTGTCTTCTCAAGCTGCCTTTTGAAGTCTTCTGTTCTTTATCTTTGTCATGTCTTCCTTTTCCTTTAGCTGCTTGACATTCAAGTGTTTCTTTTGACATGTAATTTGGTCTTTTCATTTATTCCTGTCTTTTTAATTACCTTTTGCTTTCCTCATGAACGATGTCTTCAATATCATGCCACAACTTGTCTGGTCTTCTATCATTTGTGTCTAATGTATCAAACTTCTTGAGGTCGTCTCTGAAGTAAGGTGGGATATACTCAAGGTCATGCCATGGCTCTTGTACCCTTGTTCTAATTTTCTTCAGTTTCAGTTTTAACCTGCTTATGAATAGTTGATGGTCTTACCCATAGTCAGTACCTGGTCTTGTTCTGACTTTTGATATTGAGCTTTTCTATCATCTCTTTCCACAAATGTAGTCAGTTTAGTTCCTGTGTGTTCCACCTAGTGACTTCCATCTGCATAGTCTGTTTTTGTATATAGTATATCTTTGTTGGTGCAAAAATGTATTTTCAATGAAAAGTCATTGGTCTGACAAAATTCTATCATGTGATTTCCAGCATCATTTCTGTCTTTGAGGCCATATTTTCACACTACTGAGGCTTCTTTGTTTCCCACTTTTGCATTCCAGTCACCAGTAATTATCAGTACATCCTGATTGCATGTTCCATCAATTTCAGATTATAGAAGCTGGTAAAAATTTCCCTATATTCATTTATAGTCTTAGCGCTGGGTGCATAAATTTGCATAATTTTTATGCCAACTGGACTTCCTTGTAGGTGATTGGATATTATTTTGAAAGCCTTGTACTTCAGGACAGATCTTGAGATGTCTTTTTTGATTATGAATGCAACTCCATTTCTCTTTAATCTGTCATTCTGGCATTGTAGACCATATGATTATCTGATCAAAATGCCCCATGCTAGCCCATTTTAGTTCACTGATGCCTAGAATGCTGATTTTTGTACACTCCTTTTGCCTTTTGAAAATTTCTAATTTTCTTAGTTTCATACTATGTACATTCCACATTCTAACATTAATGGATATTTATAGTTGTTCCTTCTCATTTTGAATTGTGCCACAACAGTAAATGGAGGTCCTTGGGGCTTTACTCCAGTTCCTTCATTAAGGTAGACTCTACCTTGTTGAGGCAACTCTTACCAGTGGGAAAAAGTCCCTTCCAACCTGAGGGGCTCATTTGCCAGCACTATATCTGACAATTTCTCTGCTATTCATAGGATTTTCAATGGCTAATTGTTTTGGGAGTGGGTTAGCTATGTCCTTCTCTCTAGTCTGGAAGTTCAGCTGAAAGTTGTCTACCATGGATGACCCTGCTAGTATATAAAATAGCAGTGGCATAGCTTTTAGCACCACACCAACACATACACCCACAGTATGGCTAACTGAGAGACACATGGGGGTCAGGACCACTAGATGTCTTTTTTTTGAGTTTTTAAATTATTAATTCAATTTTCCTAGTACGTATCAGACTGAACAAATTATCTATTTTATATTGTATGAGAAGGGACATATTTTGTTAAGTAATTAGTTTATTTACCTGAATTGGCAAATTATGTAATAAAGTTGTATGTATGATTTTATTATCCTCTTAGAAAGATGTTTTTATTGATGTTTCCAAAGGATCTTATTCCTTTTTTAAAATATAATTTATTTTTTGTGGTTGTTGGGGGCTGACCCCAAGTCCTTCCACTTTGCAAGTGCTGTATCATTGAACTGCATCCCATGCCCCTTTTAAAGTTTTTTTGTCTTGAATCAGGGTCTCACTAAGTTACACAGGCTGCTTCAGGCCTCAAACTTGTGATCCTCCTTCCTGTGCCTCCTGAGTCACCATGATTACAGGCATGTGTGAGCACACCTGGCTCAAAGAATCTTCTATATTCTTTAGTAATTTTTTCTATTATTTTTCTGTTTCCTTTTACATGTGCTTGACATAGGAGCTTAGATTATTGATTTGAGATTTTTATTCTCTTTTAATATTAGCCATTTAGTGCTGAAATTTCTCTCTCAGAACTCCCTTAGTTTTGTCCCACAAATTTTGACATGTATTTCCATTTTCAGTAGATATAAACATTTACTTTTTCAAGCCAGGGACAGTGGCATAGGACTGTAATCCCACTGATTTGGGAGGTTGAGGCAGGAAGATCACAGGTTTGAGGCCACAAACAGCCTGCATATGTTAGCAAGACCCAGTTTCAAGATGAAAAAATTTTAAAAAGGGGGTGGGAGTACAGCTCAGTGGTAGAGCATTTACAAAGTATGTACATGAGACCCTGTGTTCAGCTCCCTAGGACCACAAAACAAAACACAACATTTATCTTTTCTTGTAGTTTCTTTTTGGCTCTCAGATTATTTTAGAGGTATGATGTTTAATTTTTAAGTGTAAGGAGAATTTCTTGTTATCTTTCTGCTCTTGACTTTTAGTTTACCTTATTGTGGACAAAGAATATCATGATTTGATTGTTTAAAGTTTGTTCAAGTTTGGTTTTAGGCACAGTATATCTCAGTATATGCTCTTGGGGGCAGTTAAAAATGTTCTGTATTCTGCTGCTGCTGTTGTTGCTAGGTGCTGTCAAATTGGGTCCAACTCATCCACCCTCATAGGGCTTTCAATGGCTGATTGTCTTGTGATTGGGAATACTACCCACCACCTTCTCCCATTTTTGCAGTGCTGGGGATCAAACCTGGATCCGCAGAAAGCACGGAGCAGCACTCTGCCAACTGAGCTAAATCCGGCCCTGTTGTTAGGTGGTTGTTGCTAGGTGTCATCAAGTCAGTGTCCAACTTATGGTGACCCTATGTACAACAGGCAAAACAGTATTGTTACTGCTTCTTTGCTATTCACAGAGTTTTCAATGGCACATTGTTTTTTGGGAATGGGCTGCTGGGTCCTTCTCCCTGTTGTTAGGTATTGTTCTATAAATGGAGATTAGATTCTGTAGTTGATGATGTTGAGCTCCTCTTTGAGCTTATTGAGAATCTACCTAGTTCTCCTATCAATTGTTGAAGTTTCCAACTATAATTGTGATTTTGTATTTTTCTCCTTTCAGTTATAACAGTTTTCATTTCACGTATTTTTTAGCTCTGTGATTTGGAGAATACATACTAAAAACTCCTGTATCTTCATAGTGGATTGACCCATTTTGCCACTTTATAATATCTCTCTTTGCCCCTGTTAAAAATTTTTGGCTCTAAAATTTACTTTAACTGATATTAATATATCTATTTCTACTTTTTGATAAACATTTGCATTTTATATATTTTACCATCCATTTTCTTTTAATTTCCCTATATCCTTACAGTTGAAGTTTCACCAGACATCCAACACATATCATCCCAGTGGGAAAAAGAAAAGACACCTCAATACTTTTGAGTGGGAGGGTGGAAGTCCAGGCTCTCCACTGGACTCCCAGAGAGAGCTGAGAAACTCATTACTGCCTTGTTGTTGTTAGGTGCTCTCCAGTCAAGTCCAACTCATAGCGACCCTCATTAAATTTTCAGTGGCTGATTGTTTCAGGTTTGCTTTGGGAGTGGATTGCCACATCCTTTCCCCATTTTGCAGTGCTGGGGAATCAAACCCAGGAACTCAAAGAGTGCACAGTCGCACTGTACCAACTCAGCTAAACCCCAACCTCATTGCTGCCTTAGTAAGATGAAAGAGACAGAACCTAACTAAGCCTTTTTTGACACCACCCAAGCAAAGGATAGAGGTGTGTCTTACGACAGCCTAGCAAAGAAGGGAACCTAAGATTTCTACTCAGCCCTTACTGGCATAGGTTTGCATGCAGCCAAAGTTTTTCTGTGATGTTTGGCAGCAGGATAATGGTTGTTCTGCCATACAAACTGTCCTTTTCTTAGCTGTTTGTCCAGAGAGAAGAGGCTTTTGCTGAAGATTTTTTCATTTTACTTTGAGAGTGTCTCACTGTGAAGCCCAGGCTAGCCTCCAACTCTTGATCCTCCTGTATCAGCCTCCTGAAAATGGGGATTATAGATGTACCACCATGCCCAGTTTGCTGAGGATTTTTTTTTCTGTACCAATTTGCATTTCAAGGTTGCTATTTTCTTCAGCTTCAAACCAGGAATATATGATTATAGGAAAATGTATGTTTACTTCATCTCCCCAGAAGTCCCAACAAAAGCCTTTTAATAAAACTTTACTGCCAGTTTGATATCAATATGCTTGGAAATCAATAAATAATTGTTGAATGGTAATGAATTCTTATTGGGTGGTATATTAATAAGCAGAATACAGAGTCTAGAAGTTCAGATTTTTTCCTGATAAAGTTTTTCTTCATAGTAATTGTATTTTATAATCATATATCTGTATGATTATTTGATTAAAAATATTTTCTTTTAATATATTAAAATTTTAATGAAGACTGAAGACATTTGCTCACCAATATATCAGTAGTATACAGCATAGTTGTTTTGTTTGGAATACTGCATATGTTCAGTTAATTTTATACATGGGTAAAATATAAATAAGTATATGAAGTCTCTTTCAGGGGTCCTTTATGAATAGCTACAGAATTTTGTGCCTTGCTTGGTTAGTTCTCAGCCAATCTCTACAATAAGGATAATAGTTTATCTTCTCCAGTAAGAAAGCTCCTGAAACTTTCTTCCTTACTCTAACTTATAGCAGATACGTATATATAGTATTAGTATTTGTTTAGGACCCTAAGTAAACCTACAAAGCAGCATACCACCATCATCGGCCAAAGCCATCAATCATCCCAGATCTACCAGAGCTGATCAGTTCAAGTATTAAGGAATTCAATAAGTTGGCACTTATAGATCCCATTTGTAGCAAAGCAGCACTCTTTGATAGAACGCTGGGAAACATTGACTTTCAATGTATCATTATTCTAAATTCAACTTCATTTTCTCAAGCTCCTGTTTTCTTTTCCATATGCTTCTCTCTTCCCTTTGGATGACTGACACAGGAAATACCAATTTTTAGTGAGGGAAAACCCCACCCCCATCTATGGGAGGACAGTGACTTTCATATTGACATAAGCAGTCACACCAACACACAATAGTATGACACCACACTGGATTATTCAGTCTTAACATGAAATGAAATAGTCATAGTAATAATAATTGCTAACATTTATTAAGCCCTACATAGATGTCAAGTGCTCGCCCAGGCATTTGAAATTTTCTTATATGATCCTCAAAGCAACTGTTTGAGGTAATATCATCCTGATTCATGTTTTTCTTTCTCTTTCTTTCTTTCTTTCTTTTTTTTTTTTGTGGTGCTGGGGGTTGAACTCAGTGTCTTGTGCATACAAGGTAAACACTCTGCCATTGAGCCACCTCTATCTCCCATTTATCCTCATAAAACCCAAATATGCATATGAATTTTACTACATATTAGTCAAAAGTGTCCATAAATCTTGTAAGTTGATCAAAGTGTAACCAAAAGTGAAGCAATAGTTGCATAATGGAAAAAGCCAATGTTGTATTATTGTGTACCCCACCAACATTTACTAATAAAGGGAGAAAAAATAAGGAAATTGAGGCACTATCTCCTTTTAACAGATACAGAAATTGCTCAGGTTCACACATCTATTAAGTGGAGATTCTGAATTTGAGCCTGGCTGTAGAGAAGAATCTTCCTTTCTCTGTGTAGAAGAGCTAAAGTAATTGTTTTCTATATTATTCCAAAGACCAAAAGAGTTCTAATGTGTCTATTCTAAAGGAACACCAATTACACTTACTAAAATGAATCACCTTTTAACAGTGAAAATTGCTCAAAAAGTAAAGCAGGTCTCCTTAAATTAATCCCTGCTTAAAATAAATAGTATACCATCAATGAAAGTGTTCAAATATGTTGTTGTTAGGTGCTGTTGAGTTGGGTTAGATTCATAGCTCCTCTATCTACAACAGAACAAAACAATCCCTTGCACTGTGCCATGCCCATCACTATGTCAGTGCTTCTCTGCTATTCATACAGTTTTTAATGGCTGATTGTTTTGGGATTGTTTCAAGAGTGAGTTGCCAGGTCCTTTTCACATTTTTGCAGTGCTGGGGATCAAACTCAGGGCCTCAGAGAGTGCAGAGTGGCACTCTATCAACTGAACTAAACCCTGGCCCATTCAAATGTATTTTGGACAATTACACAGAGCTATTATATAGGGATTCAGTCATTGTAGAACATTAGTAAGATAAGATGGTATTTAAAGTCCTGTTTCATGCTGAGACTCAGTGATCCAATAGATCTTTGGATTTTCTGGCACTTTGCTTAGAGATATAAGTAAAATTTAAGCTCATTCTATAGCTGCCATTGGGCCATACAGAGCCATGGCCATTATTAAATTAGATGTTTTATGCCTCAGTACAGAGAGCTGCCCTAAAATAAATGATGGATTGAAGTAGTCTGTATTCTTCTGCTAGACTTCTTTTGACAAAAAACATTAGCAGCAAATTAGTAAATTTAATTATTAAAATACTTAAATTTCAGCCAAAGGGGCTTGAAGAAAGCAGATCAAGTCAGGGCAGGACTGGGCTGGCAATAATTTATTTGTGGTAAGTCATCTTCAATTGATGGCTAGTCACCTAGAATTTTATGTTGAAGAGGATTATTAGTGCAAATCTGAATTCAGTTGGAAATATGCCATAGAAGATTAATGATTGCAGGATCAATTATTAGAATTTGCCACAGATATTTGCCATTGCTCCATAGAGAATACCTGTCATGCTGTTTAGGCAAAACTCACAGAATTCATCTAGAGGATTTTACCTGCTTATGGCTTTGGACCTTAGCTATGTAGGTTCAGTAACTCAAACCATCTCAGGTCAATTAGGCTCAAGCACTGGGTAATATAATTCAGAAGAGTATAATATAGAAATAAGAATCTCAAAGTAATAATTTTCAGTTAGAACTATTACTGCAAAGTTGCTTATAATTTCTGTCTTTTAGTTAGGGCACCTAGGATACTAGTGTCATCAAGAGAGATAAGTTAATAAAACAGATGGTTTTCAATAGTTGATTATTTCAGGATTGCTTCAGGAGTGGATTGCCACATCCTTCTCCCATTTTTGTAGTCCTGGGGATGAAAGCTGGGTTTCAGAGAATACAGAGCAGCACTCTACCAACTGAGCTACCGCCTAGTGTATCAGGTTATAGCATTGTTTTTTTCAGTATGTTCAACTTTGACGCTAACTCCTTGAGATTATATCCTAGTAACAAGTTTGGCCATATGTTTAAGAAGTGCTACCCAAAGACATTAAGTACAAACTACCTACAGTGAACAGGAGAAAGACATGGCAATCCACTCCCAAAGCAATCCCCAAACAATTAGCCATAGAAAACTTTTGAGGCCATTTGACGGCACCTAACAACAATCTACAGAGAAAATCTAATTTAGTTTTTAATTACAATCCATCATGGACTGGTACTTTTATAATTTACAGTGAAAACTAGCTATGAAATGTAAGTAAAAATTAGACACACAAAATATCAGAGTAATTTTTATTATTTAACTCAGTGGACATAGCCTCTAACATTTCTATGAAAACATCTAAAAATTTACTTTTAATTTTTATACTACAACTCACAAGCAGAATAGTTAATGAAGTGCTTTAATAATCATAATGAACTTTGGGAAAAATATAACATAGTAGTGCTTTATTTTATATGTATTATGTGAAACACTGGAGCATTTGGGGCCCTGCATAATCAATGCAATCACTATATTTATATTCATTAAACAGGAAGTAGAGAACAGGTTTATAGAGATTTTTACACCTCTATAGCCATTTAAAATTTAGGATAAAAACATAAGTGTAATAAATTATATAAAGTGTACTTGAAACCAAGTCCTTCCTAAAACAATAAATCAACTCCCAATGCAATACTGCTTATGTTAGAAATTATTTTATTACTTATAATGTCATTTTCAGGGTGGAAATTTGGGTAAAACGTGGGGACTATTTGATCAGTAATAGTGTCAGGAGATTAAGAATCACTGATATGGTCTACTAGATAGGAAAATGTTTTGTGGCTATATAGGAGATAGGTTCACTTCATACACACCTACCCCTAAATCTGTTTGCTCTGATTATCATTAACACAAAGAGCCACAGTGATTATTTCTGTCATAACAACCACTTGCAAAACCTCCTAGTACAGTTTTTTAAAATCTATTAAATTAATAGATTCTGCCATTTAAAACAGAATCACTCCTCTTCAGTCACTGAAATTTAATCCTCTGAATGTCAAGCACTTTACTCAGAGTAGTTAGAAAGTTGAGCTTTTCTGGTTTGTGGACCTACTAATATCTTTATCTAGTTTTCATTTCATTTTGTTTTGTTTTCTTTTTCTATTCTCAAAGTTCATTTTTTTCTAACCACAAGGGGTTTCATTGCTTCCCCATGTTCAGCCTTTTAAAAGCTCACACTCTGCAGTCTCTAATGCATTCTTGCTTGTAGGCTTGGTTTCTTGGATAATACTTTAACCCCAAATGAACAAGAATCCATCTCCTTTGAGCCACAAAGATTATCCCTTAGTTCTTCTTGAAACCATTATGTTTCTTATTACCAAATTCTAGTGTTTAGCTGCCTTTATCTTGACATGTTGGGAGGAAGAAAGTGTGTCCTTGAAAAATAATTTCTCATCAGTTTTTAGATATGCCTCTTAGGGCTGTATCCAATTTTTAAATTGATAATATATACCTCTAGTTAAACAAAAGTTTTCTATTTCATAGCTACTTATCTACACACTGCATTCAAATATGATGTTCATTTACTTTTAGATATATTATTCAGATAGTGAGAAAGAATTTGTCGATATCTCACACAGGGTGAAGACAATCTTTGTGGAAGACTGGCCATGTAAATGTCTACTGCAGCCATAGTCCTCTTTAAGCTTCATTCCTATGGTGAACTATCTATAGAAAATTAAATCTATCTCTCTAACAGTCTCCTTAATACCTTATCAACTAATAAGTATTAGAGATATGATTCCAATAAAATAATTTCACACTTAAAGCTTTACTTTATGGGGATCCTTGATAATTTGTGCTATCCTGAAGTAAAGAATAATTACACTTATTTCTGATGAGCAAAGATGTATCTACCCTGGCAACCTCAATCTGATATGGTTCTATATATTTTGTCATACACTATCAACTATACTTTGCAGGCCTGTAGCTGGACCACTGTGGCTTCGGATCCCATCAGAACTCAGAAGCTAAGCAGGGTCAAACCTGGTTAGTACATGGATGGGAGAACGCGTGGGAACACCAGGTACTGTAGGCTTGGGAGAAGGACCCAGCAACCTACTCCCCAAACATAAGCAGCCATTGAAAACCCTGTGAATAGCAGAGAAGCACAACAATAGTGCTTCACCTGTTGTATGTTGTTGTTGTTGTTGTTAGGTGCCGTCGAGTCGAGTCCGACTCATAGCGACCCTATGTACAGCAGATCGAAACACTTGCCGATTCTGTGCCAGGCAAACCATCTTATTTATGTTTAAGCCCATTGTTGCAGACACTGTGTCAATCCATCTGGTGGAGGGTTTTCCTCTTTTGTGTTGACCTGCCACTCTTCCAAACATGA